>PPJY03000029.1:0-57466 GCA_003671575.3 Zygotorulaspora florentina | reverse complement strand
TCACTTTACGAGAAGAGCGAGGATTTATATATCTCTATAATCAAACAATTACCAAGTATTATTGCAATGTCTAACATAAGCAGCTTCGACAATTCCCAAAAGGAATATCTCTTTCAACACATTGCCCATCAATGCAAGCGTGCTGCAACATGTGGGACTCGCAGATGCTGCGAGGGCCTTTAGGGCCTATCGAAGATTTAATTCCTATATAGGTACTCCTTTAATTACATAAGGTGGGCCACGTATTGTCATGCTAAGATGCTTCGAACAGCTTCTCTAGGTTGAATTCACCATTCGCAGACTTCGTGAATACACCTTCCTCCGTAACTATGCCATCGATGAATTCGTGTGGTGTAACATCGAAGGATGGATTCCAAACTTGAATGTTGGGTGGAGCTATGCCAACTTTTCCTGCTTGCGGCTCGCTGGTAATTGTGTCCAAAATCGGCGATTCAGTCTTAGGGTCAATTGAAGTACCGTTAACTATTCTAAATTCGTTTGGATTTCTCTGCTCCACAATGATTCCATCACCATTCTCTGTCACACTGTCAATTGTCGTCTTTGGTGCCACAACAAAGAATTTGATGCCAAATTGTTTGCAAATAATCGCCAACTGATAGGTTCCAATTTTGTTCGCAGTGTCTCCATTACGCACAATTCTATCTGCCCCAACGAAGGCTGCCTTAATTGGAATTTCACTTGTTTTGATACGATAAGCAATTGAGCTGTCTGTGATCAAAGTCGATGGAATTTCGTCGTGCACTAATTCAAATGCAGTTAAGCGGGAACCTTGGTTGTAGGGCCTTGTCTCAAGTGGAAACACATGAGTCATCTTTGCTTTCGCATCTGAGAGTTTCAGTTTTTTGAAGGCTATTTTGTCAATGGTCTTGGATTGGGAGTCCTTCCATAGCGAACGAATCACACCCAATGCGGTTCCGTAGCCCGAAGTTGCAAGGGAGCCTGTATTGCATATTGTCAAGACCGCAAAATCCTCGTTGAAGTTCTCCTCTTTCAAAGCATTCAATAGATTTTTCGCACCATTATCGCCCATTCGGACATTATTCGACAGGTCATCACTGATCAACTTGGACACATACTTGAATAATTTGCGGTCAAAATCTTTCAAATTCTCAGCTTTGGAAAGCACCATGCGAATATCTTTAATAGAATTGAAAAGATTCACGGCAGTTGGCCTACTACTTAGTAAAAAGTCTATTCTTTCCGAGAATCTTGCACTAACATCTGCCCAACTCGACAGATTATAAAACCATTGACTTTTGACGAATGATTCAGACTGCACCAACTGAACTTCCGCTAGGATCGATAAGGACCCAACAATTGCGATAGCAGGCGCGCCTCGAACTTGCATTGTCTTTATTACAGTGTAGCCATCGTCGATAGTATAGATTGGAATGTATTTTGTAACGTATGGAAGCAGCAGCTGATCCAAAACTTTAATCGAAACCTTATCGGGATTGCTCCTACCAAATTTGATAGCCTCCAACGACATTTTCGATAAGTTGATTATGTTACACAATTTATAGTACAATTAGTACCTCTTGAGATTGATTTCTAATTTTCGGCGTTTAATTTTTTTTTCAATATTTATTAATGCAATGCCATGCAGAGCCACGCTGGTGATAAAAAATATAGGGTGGATGTCAAACAACAGGAACAACAAACAATATGGGTCTTTAATTCTAACACGTTGATCAAGTTTGGTTGCCATGATTGATTGTCGGTTTGTAAAAAAATAATAATGATACCCGCGAGATTCGAACACGCGCCTCCGAAGAGACCAGGACCTCGACCTGGCGCCTTAAACCACTCGGCCAGAGTACCACGGTTTTTATTAGTCATTTATAGGCCAATGTGCCTACCTTGTCTAGGGTCAAACGTTTGGCTCCTCACATCTAGGCACCTTACCAAAGGGGCCCAAGACACGGTAAGAGCAGAGCACTATGGTTCTAAATTCAATGAGTTTGAGAGCCGCTAGCGTTTCGTAGAAGGGCTTTGCTGTTTAGGTCACAATTATTGTGGGCTCGGCGGTTGAAGCCTCGACAGAACCTGTGTCTCACACAAGGCCATTGAAAGCGCCGAGGAACCGTTATTTTTCCCGGTCCACATATTTCAGAAGCTTCATGAATTAGAGAGGCTTATTGATTGTTGTTGAGCAGTGGATTCTACGCTGCCAACTGACTAGGCTCGGGGATGCTCCTACAATTCCTCACGCTGCTGGTTACAAGAAAAAGAAGGTGGTACACAATGTGAACGATGCTCTGAAAAAAGTTCGAGGACCTCAACACCAACATTTGAGGGCCGGAGAGAGGTTGAAACTTTAGACTTTGAACAGGGTATAGTACAGCCAGCCTTTAGGGAATTGCTTTCCGCTCGCCCCAGTAGGTCCTGAGAGTCACTAATTCTGGTTCACATCAATATCAAACTGCAATCAGATTGCTTGATAGCCCTATTAATACATATCCTGTTGATCAGCCTATTACTGTTCGCTTTGAGTAGCAGTAGAACATCGCACTGAACGAGTAGTTTTTTTTTTTCATTTTTCAGTTTTACAGCCACAAGGGGAGTAATGAACCTAGTGATACTTAACCATCACGATTTATGTAAAGTATTTCTTAGGCCCACCAAAAGCCAGGGACCCAGGCCCAGCAGAAAAAGTCAATGTTTATGATTCCCAAGGTTTCAAAGTCCATATTTCTCGGTATAACTGTTATCGTACAGCTTCTGTCGGTGGTGACGGCCACAATATCCTATGCCTCCATTAAATCTAATGGGTACGATGAAGAGGTTGAGCATATTTCACAGTACATAGGAGCTGCCACTGCTGAAAGCCCACTTGTTATTTTTCAATTCAAGAAATTTCCTCTAGTGGAAGAGTTTTCTTCATCAAAAGAACATCTACCCTTTCTCACAGGACTTTTTGCCAACGAGGATGTTACCAGGTTGGAGGATCAGAGTATCGTTCATCTAGAAAATGGTGTTCACGATTTTGAAACTTTCGAAGTTCTGGAATTACCTTCATCTGCTTCAGAGCACCTCTACGATAGACACTTAAAGGGCAAGAAGGTCGTTCTGTTCGATTTCCAAGATGGAATGTACGATTTGGAAAAGTTGGATGAGTTGCTTGAGTCTGTTTGTTTTTTCTTAGAGGACTCACTTTACGTGGTAGAGAATGTTGTTCTGAATATCAACGAGGTTGCCAACGAGGGAGCCAGCAGATCGGCTTCGGCCATGGTTTCAGGCAGTTCAAAGCAACGTAAAGAACATAAGGTCAAAGAGCCTGTGTCTGATGATAGCGACAAGTTGAGTGACATCTGGACTGAAGGTCTGTTAATGTGCTTACTCGTTTCCTTTTTCTTAATTGTTCTTTTAGTTGTTGCAATTTCTTGGGTTGGCACTATTGAAATCAGTTATGGTGCATTAGAAAAATCTACTAATCCATTAAAGAAAACTAAATAAACTAGTGAATCCAGTCATAGTTATAAAAAATACATAATCATACATAAATCTTCTTCTAAGACATTGATAGCCATGCTTTAGAATTCATTTCTCCTTCTTATTCTCTTCACTCGAGAGGGGCTCAGTATCTTCACGGAATGCGGCAACCACATAACCAAATAATACAATATTAGCTACCGCAGCAGCCAACCCTCCACTTAGTATATTGTTATTTGTATAGTTATGCACTCCAAAAAATGTTGACAATGGCAAGATGACCATTGCGATGGTGAAAAATATCAATTTCTGAATCACGGAACGGGGTACTTCAACAGCCATTATTCCTTTTGGTTTGTTCAGTGCTACGGTGATGTTAGACATTTGTTGTAAGAAATATGAAGTCAAATTAAGATACCCTAGGATCGAGAAATATTAAAACGACCAACAAACGTGAAAAAAAGCGAAAAAGTGGGAAATTGATAAAAGTGAAGGGACAGGTATGGTTCATCAATTGAGCTTGTTCGGATCCTTAGATGACGACTCCTATGATTTATTTGTTGCGACCATGTCCATTCTATCGGGGACACCACCAGTAATATTTGCAACTGTATCGAACGTTTGGAAGACCAATGAAAAATATGAATTCGAGAAAGTTAATTCCAAGAACCAACTCACTGAATTGAACAGAATGAGATTAAGCAGAGATTTGCCTTTAAGGTTGTTCAAAGAAAACAAAGATCAATCTACGTTGTCGTACAAACTATTGAAAGATATAGCCAAATCAGAGATGCCTATGCCACCTGCGTCACTGAAGAGTTTCCTGCTGCAAATAAACTACGAAAGAGCGTCTCAGAATACTGATGATTCAGAGATGGACGTTGATAACCCAAAAAAACCAGATGAAGATCAAGAATCTTGGTGCTTGAGCATGTCAGACATACCCGCCGCTGGCAACAACAGAAAGGTTTCGATGCAAACCATTTCTCAATCAATCATACTATCGACTGGTGGAGTCGATTCCTCGACCTCTAGTTTTCTAAGGGAGTCGGGTTATGTGCCCGATTTTCAATATGTAACTGTCGGGGTGAAATTTTACATGGTGAATGATCTAGTACTGGAGATACAAAAAATTTGGGACATAAATGAGAACAGAAGTCTCCAGGTAAGCAAAGGTGGTTTTCTGGTAAAGGCCCATATAAATGTGAACAGAGCCACTGATATCGAGCGTATAAATCAGGCCGAAGCAGCGTTATTAGCGCTGCAAAAAGAACTACAAGGGTATGTCGAACTCAGCGTACCTGATAGAAAAGCAATGGATTCAAGATTGGATTATATAAATGATATTTTGTAACAGTTGTGATAGCTTGGTAGAATTCTAAATAGTGTACATAATAGGATGTAGAATGATTTTTAATGACTTTAAAGTAACCAACAAAATTTTCAATCTTTCTTTTCCAATTTCTTTAACTTCTCTTTCGTCTTGACAATTTGCTTCTTCTTCTTCTTAAGAGCATCGATTTTTTCTTCTTTCCTAGAATTAGAGTATTGCATCTTTTTATACAATTTACGTTGTTTGTTACTCATCATAATCATCTTTAGATCTTTTTCTTCATCTTCTTCACGAGTTGCCTTTCTCTTCTTATTCTTTGATTTTGTGGATTCCTTTTCATTCTCCTTGGATCCAGTAAAGGTGACACCCTTTGATTCCAATTCCAACTCCTTTTGAGTCTTCAAATCTTCATCTTCAGATTCGTCTTCATCAATTGCCACAGCCTGTGCTTCTCCGTCGGCATCTGCAGTTTCTTCACTTTCACTTTCACTCTCACTTTCACCATCATTCTCAATAGCCTCCTCAGGGTTGTAACCAAATCTATCACCCCATGGACTCAAGTGTGGAGGCAAAGGCTCTCCTGGTAGGTACAGATTAGCAGGAACTAGATCACACTTGTTAATCGAGTCAAAAATCCACTGAGGTTGAACATATGTTCTTCCTGGGACTTTGTTATTTAACACTGGTCTATCAACGATTTGGTGAGTGACTTTGGACAGATCTATATCACTTTTAGAATCAAGTTGATCCAAAGCTGACTCACTTATAACTGAACCACCACAAGCTAAAATTAAGAACTCAATAATATCTATTGGAACTTCCCTGCCTGCATAAAAAACAAATCCCGAGAACAAAGTTGCTACTGGTGAGCCAAAGTTAGTTGGTTGCTCTAAAATATCACCCTTGTTTTTACTTTTATCTTCAAAATTATCCAAGTCCGTAGTTTCCACTTCATCATTATCCGCTTGCTCGTGGTCCTCATTCGTTTTTTCATCGTCAACCTTCTGGGCAGACGTTAGGGTTGCCGCATCTATAGTTCTCGCACTAGAGGCAGACGTCGTCAAATTTGGAGCGGCCGCATCTAGAGAGTTTTGTTCCTCATGAGTCTCTAAGATATATGAAGCCAGACCACTTATTATCCTGCTCTTTTCAATGTCCAATTTTGGAGGATAAACTAAACCACTATCAGTGTACAATTTATAGATGACAAAATGTAGGAAAGTCGAGTAGAATTCCAAAAATGTCAGCATAATTCTGAAATCAACATCACTTGGTATATTTTCAGGAAATTTATAAGGAACCAACCATCTGACTTCTTCACCCCTGACATCCGCCTGATAATAAACACCCTTGATAGAGACAAATACTTTTCTAACGAGACGTTCTCTTGCAACGTATGCTAACCATTCATTGCAAATGGTTTGTGCTTGTCTAGTAAGCATAGAGGAAATTTTGTTTGTAGCAGGTAAATTGGCGAAAAGAAACAACATGTTCAATGCATCGTCAATATCTCTCAAAGCATCTGGGAAACTTGGATAACGCTCCTTAATAAGATGGTCCAGCTGATATGGCTTTCTGCTTTCTTCCAACTTTTTAGCGGCAGAAACCTGACCACGACCCAGTGCCTTAGTTAATTTCTTAGCAAACGTTTTATGTTCTCTGAATTTCTCTAGCACGGGCTCATGCATCAAATATTTAATATCCTTGAAGTAATAGAACGTGGTTGGAGCAGTAGAACCCTTGTTGGCCTTCTTCTTGTTTCTTGGCTCTCTTGGATAGATACCTTTGAAAATACACAACCTTCTGAAATCTGCCAAAGAAACTTGCAGTCTCTTCACCGCCTGCGTCCTGGTGATGAAATTCTTGGCATTACCTCTAGTATTCTTCTTCTTGATTCTCATAATTCAGTATGCTCTTAGGTGTTTAAGGTTATAAAGAGTATGTTGGAGAACTAATAGTTAGCTTTGTATTTCTTAAGAGTAGCTCATCTCATCGCTTCGCATCGCCATTTTTCAAAATTTGAAAAATTTTCGATATTGAGATGTGATATCGCTACGGACGTGCCATGTTTGGATTCAATATAGGCTAATCGCAGATGCTATACATAACACAGATATCATTTCTTGGAGATAAATGAAATCTGAGCTGCATAGCGAATGGGATGATTTGTAGAAAGCTACTATTTAGATGCAAAAGAAGCGGTCAATCGCTTTGCCGATGGTACTCAAATAAACCGATTGTCGGGCAAAAATTCACCACAATGGGTGAGATAGAAGAATACATCTCAAAGGAAACCTGGTCGGTAGCCGAGTATTTATCCACAGACGACGTGAAGGAAAAGGATCTGCCTACGCGAGAAAACATTCTAAAGCTTTTGAAGCTTTCAGGGCTGCCGGCGGAGGGGACCGACATTGAAGGCATAAGGGGTAGGCTGGGCAAGCAATTGTCGTTCATAAATAAGCTGCATCGCATATCACTGGAGGATGACACAATTGATCCCATGGACGCACGGCTACTGCCAAGAGAAGGTATGGCACTAAGCTACGATGAATTGATGTCTGAGATTATGAATCAGCAAAAGGATAGCAATTCTGGCGAGACAAACAACTCATGGGATAGCACCAAACTCGCAAAAGTGAAAAAGGATGGCTACTTTGTCATACGTGGGGGTTTAATGACAAATAGAGATTGACTCAATCTTTTAATTTAACCATACGAAATTCATGTTTTCTTTTTGGGGTGGACTAAGAGTGGGACTAATACATAATAGTATATACATGATAAAAATTTAGAACCATCTTGTCAGGGACTGTAAACTTTTCTCCCTCTGCTTTTTTGCAACCTCACTGATGAGATATCCATAAAGGATACCCATTACAGAGCCACCTAGATGCGCAGCATAATCGAAAGAACCCCACCTAAATACACAGCCTGCAGCATTCCAGGCAGCGGCACCAAGGAATGCTACCCAGGCACCACCAGGTATTGGGAACACAAACAGTAGTATTTTGGCATGCGGGAACAAATATGAAAAACATCCAAATACACCGAACAATGCACCACTGGCACCCAGACTGGGACTCATCATTGCAATCCGGGCAATGCGGGGGTACCAAATAGAGAATAGCGAGCCAGCTATAGCACTATTCATGTACAGGGAGAAAAAGTTTGCGCCACCAAGCAGTGTTGCCAGGGAAGTTCCAAAAGACCACAAAGCCAACATATTCATTCCCAGGTGCCACAATTCTTGATGGGAAAATGCGCTTCCAATCAGTGCCCATTTACTGTATATATGGTCCTTCTCGAGCAGCATATATCTTTGCAGATAGCGCCAGCATCTTGGCACCTTCCACAGACACAAAACGGCTGTATTGATCCCCAAGATGGCGTAAACCAAGTGCGTCGGGTTCCGGCTGAAATGTGTGAACGGGGGACAGTATTGGAACAGATAAGGTGAGAGTACAAAAATTCCCGCCATTACCGAGACACCGACGATGGTCAGTTTTCCTATAGTATTGCCACTATTGTTCTGGTATTGCTGGAAACGGTGTAAACTATCGTAGCGGCTGGTTGGATCAGGGCCTTTCAACACATTTTTCCACCTAGATTTCAGCATCCCGGTATTCGAGAAAAACCTCGTGCTGGGCGGCTTCCTGTTTGTCATCCCCACTAGCCGGTTGAGCTGCCCTAGCATCATTTTGGGTCCAAATAAAGACGACACTAGTGGCCTACTCTGAGCATGTACGGCATTACTCAAGAAGAAGTTTTTGCCACAGGAGGCAAGGTACGTGGGGGCCCCCGGTATTCTCAACATAATTGTTTGACCTTCTTATACTGCCTTGTACCCAGGAACGCACTGTGGTCTGAAGTAGTGGTACATGGGTGAAAACGTGACAGGATGGGCCGGGTTTTCGACGAAATGGTACTTGCTGTTGACCACCCGAGCACGTGACACTAAGGCGTCGTGATATAATCAAATGATACAAGAAAGGATGTAATTTGAGAGTCACAGATATTGTTTTTCACTGCCTGCCACAGCTTTGATCTTTGGAAGCTTTGATCTTTGGAAGCTTCGAAAGTTCTGTCCACATGCTTGGGCCGAATAGCCATTTCGTCAGCTTTTCAGACCAGTGTGCATGTCCCCCTCTCTCTTTCTGAATATAATCGGAGCCCTTTCTGCATTGCCCAACAGAGCTGCTTTCTCTTTTTAACGTACTACATTGCTACCTTTATCCCTTGGTTCTTGAGCAAATTAGCCGCCGACCGCATATTGCGTGGTGATTAATTTTTTGGTGACCCATCTCAACTGCTTACCCTGACGGATTACCAAGAGATAAAACTAGGATATTAGAGAATACATACTGCAGTACATATGGTATCGAGATTAGGACCTCTTTCTTTAGGTCTCAAACTCGATGAGGTCCTCTTCTGTATTCGCGGTGTCGGATGCGATGGCTCTCATGGTCCTGTTTTGATTGGCTGACGTTTCTGCGGCACCCCCATCCATTTCTATCCATGAACTACTCAAGAGTTCTTCATGTTCACCCGGATGTTCCGAGGTGAAATCATCTAAATCGTCCATTCTGTCATCCTTCGTCATAGATGCATGTGAAGCCGTGGCAGTACTGCTACTCAGTGTTTGAGATGTGCTCTCTACTGACACAGCGCTACTCTTTGTTGCAACTGAGTCTACACGTCGGCGAACTTCCTCCGCAACTCTTCTTCCGTCGGCAATAATGCCGTCAAACATATTTCTCAAGGCCTTTTCTTTGCCTTCAGATAGATTGACGTGCTCGTCAACATGTATCGAGTGTCTAAACGTAGACGTGAAAAATAGCTCGTACGTCTCATCTGCCAAAACGATCATCCTAAAAGTTGCCAGATCGAGAACTTTCGGGTGGGTTGGATCCAAGGCGGCATTCGCCATCATAGCCTCATGTTTTTTCTGTTTCACTTGCTCGTCTTCGTTCTCGTTATCCGAGAGGTCTATGAGATTTATCTCTTCGCTGATTTCCAAGGGTTTGGCATACTCGAAGGATCTTTGCAGGAAATTACTAGCAGCTCTCAAGTAGCGCTCAGTTTGTTCTAGTTTGTAATTCTCTTCATCGATAGTAACACCTGATGGAAGATTTATTTGGTCGATGGTGGTAGCGGAGCCGTTCTCCTTGAGAATGGATTCTGCGATATCGTCCTCGATCGATTTTTTTGTAAGATTATCGACAAACCTGCCTGTTTTCCAAGGCTCAGTTAAGAACAACAAGCCCTCCGATATCTGCAGTACCTCCTCACGGTGGAGCTCCCCGTCATCATCTTCGTCGTAAAGTGCGAAAAAATAGTTTATTGATTCCAGAAGATCATGGGTTATCAATTTGTCCAGTCCAGAGACAACGTCATATAAAGTAAGTTCGCCAATATTAGTAGAGTCCCACATCTTAAAGAGCCTTTTCAAAAAGCCTCTTTTTTGCTTTCTAAAAGGCGGATCATCATCACTTCGACCAGTTTTACACCAATCGCAAAATTTGCTCAAAAATTGTATAAATATCTCGAAGTCCATATTCGATGAACCGGTTCCCATACTTATCTTATGGCTTTCAATGCTTTGATAGAAAATATCATAGATATTAGACAGTTGTTCTTGTGAGAGATTAAAAGTTTTTGGCATATGACGCAGCTGGGTACGTTTCACGAATGTTTCTATGTTCTGGAAAATTCCCTTCTGATGTCTGTTTCTCTCTTGAGCAACTATGGGCTCCGAAATGACATTGAATTCTTTAAATGCGGTGACTAACAGCTCTTGGAACTTTGTAATTTGTCTATACCTGATGTCGCTCGAATCTGGATGTGCACTATCGCTCAAAGTGCGGAAATAGTTTTTCAAGATAGCAACGAACATACCATCGTCTTCGACCTCCATAAGATCATCACCATTGACCTTCAGAATAGCCAGAGAAACCTGAAAAAGAGTCTTGGAACCATACATAAAAAAGATATCCATGATTCTGAACGCGTATTCCAATGGCATTGAAGTGAAAAATAAAGACAGGAACCATGGAAGTGAAACAACTGACATTTGAATGTCGTATTTAACAATATGATCCCATAAGACGGGCATCTTTTCCTGTACAAAAGCCTCAAAGACCTTCTGGTCCAGTAACGTACCATACATGGTCTTTGAATAGTAACCAGGAACATAGACATCACAGATGTTCGATAAACACCAAAATGCTTGCTCTTCGGTCATGAAGATTAGTAAACCTGCAACAACTATGTTCATAGCCTGACAATACCCGACATCAGGATTTTTCCAAGAATATGCTGTCAAAACATTCCTTAGCCTCTGAATGCCTTCCTCCTTCTGATATGCAGAGTACTCAGGTAGAGACCTTTTCAAATCCTTTTCAATTTCTTCTACAGCTTGAGAAGTCCTACCTGCATTCTCTTTCAAAATCCTTTGGTATTCATCTGGATATGCTTGCCTCAAATAAATTGAGCCACAACATAGCTCCCAAATTTCACCTCTTAATCTATTGGGAACTCCTATTCTAATCAATTTTTGAAACTCATGATTTTTAATAATCCCTATATTAGCACCATGCTCCTTAAAGTAGTTAAACCACAGCCTTAATTTAGTTTTTTCCTTAGCAACTGTCGGATGGCCAGGATATCTGAACAATTGCCCAAGACCTGCCTGAGGAGCGGTGATGTCTTTAGCTTGCAATAAATTCTTTCTCAATAAAAATTCTGAATAACATGTTTCTAGGAAATCAGGTAATAACTTGGCATTGGGTATATTTTCCTTAAGTCGCAATTTCAATTGATCACAAAACTGTTCAGATCTATAACGTAAACCAATAAATTGTATAACTACTTGACTTCCCGAGTACAAAGTCACAACAAGCGCAAATGCATAAGCTGTCGAAGGTGCTCTTTCCACACGTTTGATTGCTGATAGATTCAGTATCATAACACAAGAAGAGTGGTCAAAGGCATCACGAAACAATAGAAAATGTGGTGTTAAAAATAACCTTCCAGAATAGACATATGCCATTGTGTGTTCACTCTTCTCCTTAGCATTTTGATGCTCTTTCGACTTTCCAAAGACACTTACAAATGACAAATCAGCGTTTGTATCATCTAGAATATTCTCATCTAAAGGCAGTTTGTACTCCAGTCTGAATTTTTCATCTCTCGTCAAAGCAGGGGTAAAATTATCTGCTATCCTATCTAAAAATGGCGCCTTTTGACGGAGACTCTCAAAAAATGACATTTAATGACCGGTAATTAGTTCCCTATCGAACCTTTGATTTATATAGATACCTCCTTTCCTGAAACAATCTCTCTGTAGCCGCTGTGCGACGGATTGATAAATTGTTCTGATGAGACCTTATTTCAAAATATCGGCTTCTCGCCGCTCCTGAAATAAATATTCCAGCCCAAGGATACAAGGCAGTCCTTAAAAGAAGTCTAGCAGAGGGGGTTCGTAAGTACACATTATTATATGAATATACAGATAAATATTAATCACAGGAATCATACTATCAATACTCTCCTTCCGGGAAGAATGGTTTAACATCATCATCATCAACAGTAGGTACTTTGCTGGCATTGAAAGTGATCGAAGGATCAAATGAATGCCTTGAAGTCACTTTTCTATTGATGCTAGGAGTCTTCGAACTATGCTCCGCACGTGAATCCAACCTCAGAAGCTGCGAAATGTCCATTGAGGCTTTAGATTTATTTTCTTTCTTGTGAGGAACGAATTTATTACCAATGATGTTACCTAGATGTTGCACAACAACCTTAGTAATGTCCCTTTTGAGCGCTGCAAAAAATTCATCCCGCGACCAAACCTTGTTGTGATACTCAAGGTTAGGGACTCTTACGATCAAATTATTCACGTCTGTCAGGACGTGATGAGCACCTTTATAACAGATAGACATCGTAGTTCTCTTAATTCGAATCGATCCAACATTGAAGAATGTCCCTGATCTCTCTACCATTTCATTGATGTTTTCATCTGGTTGATTTAAAATAGAAGTTGTGATTTTAGGTTTCCTTTTCTTTTTGGATGATTCTGATGAAGAATGGATGCTCACCATATCAACCAAATCACTATCCCGGCCATCAGAGAGTGATTTGTCCGACGAAATACTCCCACGAGAAGCGCTGCGAAGAACTCCCTGCGAGTTGAGAACGGCAGAAATTGAAGGTTGTTTGGGTACTGGAGCTTGAATTGAATCAATCCTTTCTTTGGCCGGAAACATATAATTCATAATCTTCTCGGACGTCAAATGATCCATTTTGAATAAGATGGGTTGCAAGGAAATAATCATTTTTTCCAAATCTGATATACCACCAACAGGAGGCCTTAACTTCCAAAATATTTCCACCATTGGCACGGATTTGTTATATTGAGAGTTCTCTTCAAAAGGCGCTAGTAATTCCAAATAGACTGATGACTCCTGCTGGTTAAAACATTGCAAGGAAGAGATAGCAACCACGTTGCTGTTCGACCCATCAGACGTTTGCGACCTAATAAAATTTGATGGGCCCAAACCTATAGTAATGAAAGGTTTGGTCTGATCATCATATAGTTCCCAAATTAGCTCATCCGTCCCAATATGCCAGTTTAGCTTTTTTTGCGAAGATTTGCTTCCGCTTACTATTCGATCATAATTCTTTTTTATGGCGGTCATTAAGATAGAGAGTTCTAGAAGAGTGGTTTGGATTTCAAACGTCAGCTCCTGCACAGTTCTGTTATAAAGCACATTATCGTGAACTTTTAGAAATTCACGCGTGTAGTAGAGATCCTTGACCTTTAGTTGGAGGCTTGTTACGACTGAAACGTCTAGCTTCTCTAAATTGTTTCTGACCTCGTCCGCTAGAATAACTTTAGCTAATTTCTCAACCTTTTCATCCAACGTTGACTGAAAAGACAGTAGATCTTGAGTTATATTGTACACTGCACAGTATTGCTGTGATGTAGAAGTGAGAATGAGGCCAGGAAAGCCCACTCTAAATTTTGCGTCGTTTGACAATCCTGCTATATCTTTATCCGAAAAAAACAGAGGATTAGGTGATGTATAGGTGAAAAACATCGATCTTCTTCTCAAAAAAACATGCTTTTCAAGCAATGTGCCATCGTAACACATTTCCAATGGAATCCACGGAGGCCAGAATTTTGAATCTTCATGCATCCCATAACCGTTTTGATGGAAACCTTTACCTCCAGTGGTTTGGATATCTTCCTTTGAAAGAGTGAATAATTGTATGTCTTTTGAAACAGCGCAATATCGAGTTTCAACTATGGTATCAACGTCCAATGGAATTTTTTGACCTGACTTACCTATTGTTTGCATAATATCAATTATACCCATTTCAATATCTCTGGCAGCCAAAATTACAGCAGTATTTGGCTCTGCTTCAGACATAAACTGCAATTGAGGGGAAATCAAGCGAAACAAATAGCTATCAACAAAATCGAAATTATCACTCGGGACTTCTCGTATTAGTTCCTCAAAGCGTTCAATAAATTCTGCGTTGGATACTAGATCATCACCACTGAGAGCTTCATAACCATTGAGAGAAGTTTTCGATTCTGTTAATGTTGTGCTTAACAACTCTTTCAAAATCAGAAGTGATTTATAGGTGAGGAAAAACTGCATAGTCTTTCTTTCAAAAGCATTTGATGCGTATTCGAAGAGATGCTGTCTTATTGTTTTGTTAATTTTGAATTGGATATTATGGACGATGAACCTATTGTCATAGGTGGAGTTGACCTGTAAAGTCGATACTTCTCTCATTGATCTGAAGGACTCGATTGTGGTAGATCTTAAAAGAGGAGTATCACCATCATCATCACTACAGTCATAGGCGGAACTTACATTGCTAGAAACTGAACTCTCAGAGTCTCCTGAAGAATAGATGGTGGGTACAACTTCTGACAGTTTCAAATCATCCAGAATGATATGAGTTATATGCAGTCTGTGTTTCAACTCATGCAAACTAGCATTTAGCTCAGCTATTTTGTTCTCATATATGACGCTACTTCCTGGGTCTGCTTTACTTTGTTGCAGCAATTCCAGAGATTTAGCTATCTTTCTTATATCTCTCTCGAGTTCAGTAACTCGCTGGCGTACTAGACGTTCTTGGGTACGCTCAGGATGATTTCTACCAATCATACAATTATGAGAATTTTCTTTACCAAAGGGATATGGCACAACGTACCCATCGTCGTTTATCTTTCGAAAATACGAAATTCTAGGCGAGTACAGTAATGGAATTGCCTCCAGCTTCAAAAGTAATGAAGGTTTTAGGGAAATTTGATCTAAATCAACGTAGTCTTGGAAGTCATACCATTCTGACTCCTTCATTTCCCTTTCACTCCCGGGTGAAAGTGGAACGTCAGCCGACCTGTTATTCATTTGAAATCCCAGCCTGGATGCCATCATTTCCTCAACATCTGCTTGATCAAAAATTGTTGACAAAATCCTAATATCAGCTTCATTGCAATCAATCTCTCCTGATGACATCTTGAATTTCCAAACAGGTTTTGATTTTTTCAATTTCTCATCTGTATGGGTTAGTTTTACTCTTTTTTGGTGAAGATCTATGCGAAGTGATTGAATCTTTCCCTTGAGTCCTGTGAATGAAACGTTACTAGTATCACCGAAATCGGTGTAGTGCCTATAAACGTGAGTGAGCACCAAAGGTTCCAAGTGTAGTTGATACGTGATGGTGAATAGCGACTTCCCAAATTTCATGGAGTTTTGAACTAAATCAGTGAACAAGGGCCCTTGCCTGATCGGTCCTGAGGTATACGTATGAAACAAATTCCACCAATTCAGAAAATGATAAACAGAATGAGGGGCAAGATGAAAATTGTTGGACGATCCCTTTTCAGACGAATAAACACCGATTGACATGTGAATAAAATCACTTCTAAATCCTCGATAGGAATCGTAGTGATCGGGGTCTGCTACATGACTGGGATGAACAAGCTCCACTTCATAGTGAGGTTTAAGCGGGGGTAGCCTAGGTTCTTCACCAGCCTTATGGATATTCCCTTGTTCAAATAAAAGACCCAATTTCCATACCACATGGCCAACTAATTTCATGAGAATCTTGTCAAACTTATTCGTGGCCGTAAAATCACGAACGGCTAGCTGAAATTGTTCTGATTCGATCTTTAAAAGCTCCTTTGGGTCTTCTGATCCGTGTATGTAAATCTTCGTTCCTCCAGACCAACAAAAAGAAAGACCTGCACCATCATCAGCAATCTTGTAAGGATTATGCGAACCTTTGATGTTCAGATGAAATTTACTTACTTCTGAAAAATCATATATCCATTTACCGTGTACGAGAAACCTAAATTTGTCCCAGAATCCCATTTTCGGCGAAGGGTCCTCTTGTGGCCTTGTCAAGTAATCAAACCACAGCATTAGAGAGGTATACCCCGGCTGCAGAGACTTTCCCCAAGTTATGGATGAAGGTATGGATGAGTCGACATGGGATTTGATATTAAAAAAAACTTTGATGGAGTTCATTGTACGGATAATATGAGAGCCATATATGGAGTTGGTTACGCAGTATTCACCTCCAGAAGCCGATGGAACAAATGGCACATATACAGTTCTCAAAGACCGTTCGTCTGGCATTCTTTCACCAAAAACAATATCTCCTGTTGTGTGCGTATCAGGAAATGATACAGCTGGTATTGGGTAATCTCTTAAGCGAAGCTCCCACAAGTCAGTACGTATATCTACTCCCATGATGAGCAAGAGAGTGTAAAGCCTATCTTTAGGAACTCCCTTTCCATACTTATGAATGAACTCCGAGTATTTATCAAGAGGAAAAGATGGTAAGCCGATTTTAAATCGCAGATGTTTTACCACTAAATTTCCCACAGTGCTGGCATCTTGTGAAGAGAAGAAGTACCTCTCGGAGCCTGCCTCTGTTCGTTTAATTATATGACTAGGAGTTCCATGAAATTTGACTTTCGCCTTTCTATATCGTGCTATCCACGACGTAGAGAAGTTTTCCATAAGAACCTGGAAGGCATCTCCTTCGTCAATAAAATCAATTAGTCTTGCATCAGGCGAGACTGATCTTTCACTCATCGAGAGTAAACGAGCAGTTTCAGTTTTTTCGTTAAAATCGTATATTTTCTTTCTCTGTTCTTCAAATTCTTGTAATTTTTTCAATCTCTGTCTTTGCTCGAGAACCCCAATCTTCAGTATCAAACCCAATTCCTGTTCAAATGGATCCTCCTCAACACTTATGAGAAAACTCTTTGTAAAAAGATCAACAGATATTAAATTACTCGGAAGTTGCTGGGAAGGGCGTAATCTATGGAAACGCTGTAAATCCGAAAACGCCAGTTTTATTTGCTTGTACGATTTGAACATACTGATAATATTATCCACGATCATATAAAAGCGAAAATGGTACTCGGTATAAAATTTAATGGATGCCGCACATATTTTTACTAGATTCCTATGAATGAGCTCGCCAGCCATTAGCTCAAAATCGTTAATATTCATTAGGGGAACTTGAACAGAAATCTCTTTCACATAAACAGACTTGACGAAAGCCGATATTGACGAGACATTCAAAACATTATCCTCGTGAGAAAAGTGGATATTTGTGAACGCAAGTGATAGGGGCGTTTCTTGAGGTAGCATAACGTCAAATATTATCTTGCCACTTTCAAAGGCTATGGAATAAGGTGAATTTTTTTCGACTGGAGTTGGGTATTTTCCGCTTTTTGGCCCTTTTAATGAGCTGTATTGCGAGATAACACTTTTGATGAAGAATGCCAGCCATATAATATTCACATCTATCTTGATTTCTACACTGGGTAAAGTAAGTTGCATCGTGTTATTAGGCTTGGCAATCACCGAAAAATTTCTCAAGTCCAGTACAATATCAGTAACTTGCTCATTTAAATCGTTTTCCATTAGTCGAATCAAGGACGCTGCCACTAATTTAAAATTATTCTCCTCTGGGCTAGCATTAAAAAAGGATTCTTTCATTAAAAATATTATACCTCTGGCATTATTTGACATGTTGAAATCTTTGGTTGCTAAAGGATCCAAGAATTTCGGCAGATAATTTGCGAGCAGCAGGGAGCAAGAAAAATCCTTCATTCTTAATCTTAAAGACCAGGGTAAATTTTGATCCTTTGAGTCATTTAGCACATTCTTCTGGGCAACATGAGATGCCGGAGCATTCCAATCATGTAATTCAGGTATGTGGTAGGCCTCGAGAACCCTGCAGAGAGCAGCATGCACTTTCTCCAAAACATCTAGATCATCCAAGCTCAAAGTAAAATGTCTCAATGTGCTATCGATGCTCAGCTTTTCATCAAACTTGTCACCCAAGAAGGTGTCACTTCTTTCAAATCCACATATTGGAATTGATATTATGGGTTCATGGGGAACTGTTGGTAATTTCACAAACACCAAGCTGACTCCATTAATCTTGAAATAGTTCGTCAATTGTTTGCTAAATGGATCTCTTTCAATGAACGCTAGCTCAGGACGTGATTCGATACAATCAAGTTTTGCTCCAAGCAAAGGCCTGCCAATAGTATTCTTGCGATGTAAATGAGCTTGAATGCTATAGAATTTGAAGGCTATATGCTCATCATTCGAAAATTTAAGTGTGGCGCTGAAATTCCATATAGAGGGCTTCAGGATAAAACTGGGCAGTCGTTGAATATTTTTGTTGAATATCGTCCATGTTAAACTATCAATTTTGTCATTTTCCAACATAGGGCCGTTTTTCATTTTACGTAACTGCTTGTACTTTTGAAAAAACTTCAAACCATCTAATAGTTGGTTTATTGTGGCGACAATCGAGGGATTTATTATGCTCATATTATATGCTATTTTTGAGTCGCATATTGGATTTCCATGGACTAGAAATGACAGAATATCCGTAGTTATAATATTATTAATGAGTGGAATTCTCAGCACCGACATATCTTTCACATCAACGGTCATCGTGCTGGCCGAAAGAGAAATTTCGTGGTTGTTTGATTTTTGTATACTTGAAGGCAAAAACTCCATATTAACACCATAACTGTATATGTTCACAGTTTCCATACAAAATTGAATACTTGAAACTTTAAAATGAATGAAATGCTTATATGAAAGAATCAGATCTTCAACTTTTATGTCAACCACCTTTAAAGTTTCGATGAGGGCGCTATACCTTTTCAATGCCTCATGAAACTTCTTCTCGTAATTCGTAACAAAGTTTTCATTGAGTCCTATGACATTTCTCTGGCTTAATTTATTCCCATTAAAGGAACAATCATTGTCCCCCTTTTCAGCAGGTTTCATAACGTCTGCCAAATAAAGATGCAAACCGTTCACTCGCAGATACGAGGACCAATTTAGCAGTGTGATTCTATGTCTTTGGATGTTAAGCTCGTGTTTTTGTAAGATATCACATTTTAGTAGATAGCTTATATTATGTACGGTATCCCCTTTCCTCATGTTGCATATCGAATGCAGGAATATCTCTGCCCGTATTTTATCTTCTGATAGTTTAGTTATTGCTGCAGAGCTCAGATCCACTTTGATAAGGGTCCCATCTAGTAATTGTAGCGACATCACTTGAAAATAGCAGCATAACGGAAAGACTTTATTGACCAGCCAAAGAATTTTTCCGTTTATCAAAATGTCAACTGGATCCAAAGGCGCAGAGACCGTATTTTGAATATTCGAACCTTCTACATGAGGTTTGCGAAAATCCTTCAACAAAACGATATCAATATCTCGAAAGGTTATAGCCGTCTTTTTATCCAAAGTAAAACCTATCTTTCCTACTCTCAGCTGGAATTCAGAAGTTGCTAGACTTAAATTTCTGACCGACTTACCCCAAATGCGAAATGAAATATGCGATGGACTTAATTTTCGCCGTACAATGAATAAAAGGATTGCGTTAAAGCCCAGCTGACACACCAGTACAACGGCCAGTAGCAGCACTATATTCAGCGCTGATTCCTTGACCTTGCTGGTGACTATATCAAACATAGACGCAAATAAAACGCAAATAATCTTTCTCGTTTCTTTAGAGTTGCATATGGCACCTAAAACGTAACTCGATGTAGTGTAATTTACCTACAGATACTTTTAATAAGAAAAGTATCTTTACCTAAATGCCCCAAAGTAACGAATCGAAATGTGATTTGTAAATAGTTCATCATATGACCCCCAAAATCTAAGATTGAATGAATAATATTTCGAGTAATTCAAGAAGGGCGTTCTACAACTTCTTATTGTTCTTTGAAATCTGCCAAAATTAAACCCGCGCAGTGCCTGTTACGAGATGAGTTTTCCATGTTTTTTTCACCAGGCCGCCCCGAAAACACCGCATTTAAGGTATGCGCTCCTTCGAGCGTCCAACACGGTTATTGCCAAATGTGACCGACAAATGATACGCGTGCGTTGATCAGGGGGGCAATTGGCGGGTCAAATACCCTAGCTGGATGGATGTATAGCGCATTCAAGTAACCATGAGGCGTTACATAGAGTATATTTCATGGCACTAGGGAGTGGCACGTAGCGGGAGCTCTAGACCTTGCTGGGATGCGTCCATGAATACTTGATTCATCAATTGCGTCATCGATTCGTAGTCATGGACAGGGAATGCGCACTGATAAATGATCGCCAGTGTGGTCAAATAGTGGGTTTTGAACAACTGGTCGTAAGTTCCAAGGTTGATGCCGTTAAGCCATGCGTGCGCCAACGGATAAAAGAACTTGGCGGCATACGGCCTGAAAAAATCTCTCTTTTGGGGCTGGGGATCTTTATGCAGTTTTTTGGACTTCCAAACAGCAGTTCCCGAAGAAATTAGGGAGTCGTTATTCATTGTAGCCACATCTTGAATTCTTGAGGCCCCGACATCCCAAGGAAACGTCTTAGTGGGGAAGTCATACTGCGGTTTCACTATGGAAGCGTCATCATACCCTTTCAATTCTCTAGCAGCAAGGCCCATACTGGTTAATAGAGAAACTCTCTGCTGTAAAGATAACTCGCTGGTGAATAATATTTTAGAAAGGTCTACCACTTTTTCTGGAGTTATGACAATGATAGCCACTAATGCATTCATTCTCCATTCTTCAAATTTTGACTCTTCATGATTATTATTGGCGCATGCTATGTTGGTAATCAAACTAGCACTGTAAAAATTCACCTCTATTGGCAAATGTCTCTTTTGTCTGACGAGTTTCACGGTTAATTTAAATAACGGGACAAGATCCATTTTACCTTCTTTGCTGTGCGTTTCATAAGCCCTCACAAGATCTTTTATGAAGACAATATCCCTATCACCTGCAGTTGTGTAGTGGCTCTCATTCTCGTCCTCGTCGTCGCTATTCTTGTCAATATCTAATTCCCGAATGTTCGATAGAACAGAAGATATGTGCTGAGCATTCTTCTCTGGTTGGCAAACGATGTTAAGCATGTCTGAATCCATATCTTTGTTGTTCACAAAATTTGGTTCAGGTGTTTCTAAGGTGAATTCACTCTCGTATTTTAGCTCGCCCTCCGTGACAAGCATAGCGATAAACATAGTACGCTCTCTGACAGCCTCAGTCGGATTTTTCAACCTTTCGGTAACCGATTCTAGAAATTTAGAATCATTAGAAATGGATCTTCTTTCTATGCCGTTTAGCCTATATTTAAGCAACATTACTAGTAGCTGACAAACATTTTCATCTGTTAGGTCGTCAACATCCCCAAAGTTGTTTATCAATTGAATTGTGATTTTGCCAATGGAATTCTTTTCCAGCAAAAGCAGTACAACTTCCTGTAATAATAGTGACTTAAGTTGTAAGATCGTCTGAAGATCTGCCATATCATCTACTCGAAAATCTCTCAATAAAACGTAGACAGCTTCGCAATTAGATTCTTCCGTATTGAGATCTAGAAAAGGTAAAACGAATTTCTTCACGATGGTCTGCCTATCCAACCAACTTGCACAGTCAATTATCTCTTTAAAACGTCTATAGCAATTAATATTCGAAAAGTATAAGTCCCGAAACAACAAGTCCATTGAAAGAGCAGGGTGTAGATTAAACATCGAAATCACATATTCAGCGAACATTTTATCTTTGAAATAGTTTATTGGCATCTTAAATAGCTCGGCCCACTGGTGAGAGAGTCTCTCTAAATACCAAACGATATCAACGTCGGAAGAAAGCACATTGAATAGTCTACTTCCAAATAGGACAGCCTTCAAACTACGCTGCCCAATCTTACTACTAGCGCAGTCGCGAATATAGTTTTTCAAGCAATCGTGGCAACGTAACAACAGTTCCTTGAGTACCCTTTTATATATTTTCGAGATTGCCAGGTCCTTAGAAAGAGAAGATGCAACTGACACAAGCTGTGCCAAAAATGTATTAGATTGTGATACAAGTGACAATAAAACATTTTGAGTGTCTTTAGACAAGGACGGGTACACAGGAATCACATACTTTATTAAAATCATAACATCTATCAATTGGAGCTCGTTGCTATGTCTCAATTCCGTCAACACATTATGTATGACCTTACCATCAGCTTCATTTTCCAACACAGAGATATCTACCATTTCTGAATTCAAGCCTTGAGAGATGCAAAGTAACTCTTGACTATAATCAAGAGATATTGTTTCGTCATGTCTAGCGATTATTGTATTCCTTATTGTCCGGCGATGAGCTCTTGGCCCTCAGAAAGCGTCGGACACAAGAGTCCTTGTAACAAAAAACGTAAACATTCATAATTACAGAAACCAATACAGGGTGACAAGGCCATACAAAATCAACTAGTTAGCTAAATATTGGCTAGCCTAGTACCCGAAGTGATTACTGCTGCAATTGCTGTGTATACTTAGTACTCAAGGAATAAAACTGGGGCGGTGGTAACATAAGAGCTAGAATGCCCAAGCAAGAGGAGCCGCTAAATGAGGTTAGTTTGAACGCACCAGCTGGTAAACACAGTGATCTACTGACGATGGTCATTATGAAGTCTACTGCAGCCAATGGAAATAAAGAAAACATGAATGACAGTGAAAGCCAAGAAAAAGAAGGAGTAACAAAATTTGTGGATGGTAGGTTGCACCAAATATCATTGTTTCTGAAGCATAAAAGCTCTGACGTGGACAAGGTTAGTCAGTGCTTCACCGTTCTATATCATTTTTTTCTCAACGGGCATACCTTGACTCATACTCGATCTCTAGTAAAACAGCATCTGGCGTTTATCGTGAATCTTTTGAATGCCAACAATCCTTCAGAAGCGCTGAAGGAGATTGTTCATCTCTTCAACGAAACTAATATGATCAAAGTGGAAAATTTAAATGGTATATTACTGGCAGACTATACCGTATGCAACAACTACTACCTATCAACTTTAAAGATACTTTCTTTGCAGGTGATTCTGAAAACTAGGTCAACGAGAACCCATCAAGATTCATTGATATTACTTTTCTCGCTAGATAGGCGATATCTTCTTAAGGACCAAAAGTTGAAAATACACACGGTAGCAAAACTCATACTGAATTTCTTCAGTGTATTGCCCGATTTCAAAGTGCTCTATGGGCTGAAATTTTTACAATACGTCCACCAATTTAATCTTAATTTCGAAAGTTATATCAAAAATAAGAGCATAGGGAATTTTGAGCAGCAACTTACCCAATATTCTCTAACAACTAATAGCTTATGGCAAGCTCATATCAATTCTTTTCACTCAGAATACCTGAAACAAGTTGGAGGATATGACAACTCTTCAATTGGCAGTCTTCGTAACATTTACAAAACTGAGTCGATGAAGACAGTAGGCATGACTGATCTTTTAGAAAGCAATTTCACATTAGATGAATATGGGCTTGTTAATGACATCAACGCCTTCATGGAACTAGCTGAAAAATGTCTACAAGGTAATGAGATTACAAAACCCAATGTTATTCAAAAACTTGATATAGTATGGAATCTCATTAGATATGATGGACAAACTGGTGTGAAAAGGAAGATACAGTTGATTGATAGAACTTTGATAAAGCTCAATTCGAATTTAAAAAGCCTGGAAGAAATGTCTGAAGATCTTTTCCGTATTTTGAAGACACTCTCTGAATTTTGCTTCGACACATTTGAGATCAAAAGATTGACAAACATTACCAATATTTTGTTTAATGGTTTCATTGTTTTTAAAAACTTCAAATATCTCAAGCTAGCGGCTAAAATCGAAAGTCAAGGATTCTTGATGGATTCAGAACAGCCTCAAAAGAGCTTCCGAAGAATAGTTGAAAGATTTGGAAAGTTCATATCGAACATTAGTGACCTGCGGCAGAAAATGGAGATATTTTCCTACATGTTCAACATACATTTTATGCACTCCAACGAATCTTTCACAACTCTTCAAAGCAACTGCCAATTTGTTTATGTAACGTGCCATCAAAAACTAAAATTAAAGCAATGGACAGATTTCGAATGTTGCTCAGAAGTTATGACAGCGCTCTTCTATGCATACTCTCCGATTAAGAAGACTTCTATTACTACTCTATCTCCAATGACAGCAATGCTTTATTCGTGTATCTCAGGGAAATTCTTTTTGGAAGGCGTAGAAATTAACCCAGAATCAAATAAGTGGCATATATTGTACAAGTTTGAGGTCCTTTTAAAAACATCTTATTGTTTCAATCTCGAAATGAGCAAGCATTCGAGCTCCAATCTGGCATCAATTACTAAAAGTTATATCGAAAAGTGGATTTCTCGACTCACTTTCATAAGAGATAAAATTTCTTCATTTGAAGTTGAATTTCTAAGAATGTTAATGCAATACTTAGAATTTAATTGCTTTGATAAACTGCTTATAAAGTTGGTCACCCATATTTGCTCAAAAGAGGACTACTATTATCCTCTGGTCGCAGAACTAGGAAATTACAAGATGAACGCCTATATTCGCCTACAGATGGTAGACAAGGTTAATATGGTGAAAAATGAATTTGCCTCGCCTTGTGACTTATCAACTCTCAAAGTCGAGGATCTTTTACATCATCTTCAGGGCCAACTAGCGGTATTTTCTTGGGAGGATGATAGCGGGCGGTTTGAGGCATTGTTCACAGAAGAGTTACCAAAATATCGGATGGATATCTATGATATCGATAACAAGTCGCGTATTTCAGCCTCCAGCTACGTGAAAATTTTATTGTTCAATGTGAACTTATTTATGACCGCCTCTAAGCTACATTTAGGTAAGAATAATATGATAGGAGCAGTAACAGAATCAAAAAAAGCATTGAAGTTAGCCATTTCACTGCTCAGAAAAGTCGAAAAATTGTCACAGGGATCTAGGCTGAACCTAATACAGTGCTTGGCGAAGTCTTATATGTGTTTGATTGAGATTTACATTCATATAGGTGTCTCACGGGACTGTGAATTTTATGTTAAAGAGCTTTCTAGGGTTATATGTGAGCTCGGGGAACCTACTGCTGTATTTTCTTGCTTAACCTTCCTGCACAGGTATTATAATTTAACAGAGCAAAGGAGCTTAGAAGATGCTGCGCTGAAGAAAAGCAATAAGACGTTTGATTACATCGACGGCCAGTCCAACATCTTGGCCCTTACAACATTTTTTTTTATCAACAATGAGAACGAGAAAATTTTTGATTCATTAAAATTATTTTTCGAAAATAACCTTGAAGATACACTTCTTCCAAGGTTCTGGATGCTTGAAGTAGGACATTTCATAGATGAAACTCTTTGTCCTGCTCGATTTAAAGCAAAAAATTCAATCAATAGCATCAATAAACAATATCAAAAAATACTGAAAAACATTGAAGAAGATCCGTTTTTCAAAAATGTTTTTGAATCACTGCTGGCGATTCCGTCATGTTTTCTCCCAAAATGTGATTCTGAATTCAACTTGGACAAGCATAACATCATGGGGACGCCTCGCAAGAGTTCATTTACTAATTTGGCGTCTCCTTCGACCAGACCCTCTAATATGACTCCCAGAGGGAAACATCTTAAGCAGAAATTTGATCGGGCTGCTGCAATAAATAATCTGACACAATTAAAGCAGTCTGTTGAGAATATTGATCTTGCTCTTTTGAAAAACGAAGATTTATCAAAAGTTTCCTCTCTCTACTCACTAACATTGACCTTGTTAGCTAGTCTACGCATGACTCCTTTAGCAAAGGGTGATTTAAGAGAAGCCTTTGCGCTTTCTGAGTTGCCGAAGAGCCTACCAATGTACTACGACAAAAATTTAAACGCTATTGGAAACGAGATATACGAAAAATATACTTTGTTGCCGTTCAACGATTTATTAGACCCTATATTTGAAGAGAAACAAAAATCACTACAGGCGCAGGAGCATGTTGGTAGTCTCGAAACTCCAGTCAATGTAATTACTCTGGATATTTGCCCAGTAACTGAAAATTTGATAATTTCAAGGACTGATTCAATGAGCCACAGAAAAGTACATTTAAGGATGCCCTTAAATAGAGGGTACACTAGGGATCTCGATTGTTTGAATTTAACTTTTAAAGAAGCAAAGGATGACCTCTCAAAAATCATAGAAGAAAGTAATGCATCCACGGCTATCGAGGTGACGAGCACTATAAGTAGTTCAAAAGAGAGAAAAAAGTGGTGGGAGATGCGTCATGATTTGGACTCCAAATTGGAACAACTTCTATTAAAGATGGAAAACTGCTGGTTCAACAGCTTGAAAGCATTTTTCAGCCCGGAAATTGTGGATGAGAAGTTGGTAGATGAGTTTAGAAATAAGTTGAATCAGATATTACATCAAAATTTGCCAAGTAGAAAACAGTGCGGAAGTCCAGGGTCATTCATTCAAATAGAAAATTGGATTATAGAGTGGATAATGAAACTCGACCCACAAGATGCAGACTTCGTTTCGATGGTTGAAGATATGGTCTACTTTATTCTTGACATTCTATTATTTCACGGGGAGGAAAACGCATATGACGAGATTGATTTCAGCGTTATACATATTAAATTAGAAGAAGAAATCAGAAAATATCAAGCAGAAGTACGCAGCTCGAGAAAACTCGATCATACTTTCTTAGTTGTAAGTGGTGCCTTGCATATTTTTCCATGGGAGTGCCTATCTTTTTTCAAATCAACATCTATTACGAGAGTACCTTCATATGCATGCTTGCATGACCTATTGAAGAAAAGTGGAGATCAAATATTCCCGCATGTTTCATTGAAAAGTGGTGTATCAATGATTTTAAACCCACACGGGGACCTGAGCAGGACAGAGTCAAGGTTTCTTGAAATATTCAAAAATATCACCACACATACGCCAGGCTCAAGTCTGGTAGTAAATGAAAAACCTGATGAAGAAAGCTTCCTACACAAATTAAAAAATTCAAACGTCTTCATCTATTTAGGTCATGGTGGTGGCGAACAATTTGCCCGACTTAAGGAAATAAAAAAGCTTGATTCAATTGCTCCAAGTTTCTTACTTGGCTGCTCCTCCGCATTCATGAGTGATTTTGGTAAACTAGAACCAACAGGAACAGTGTACACGTATCTGCTTGGTGGCTGTCCTTTGGTTCTAGGCAATTTATGGGACGTTACCGACAAGGATATCGATAAGTTCAGCGAAAGTGTCTTTGAAAAAATCGGCTTGATAGAGAAAGGTATAGATACACTCATCATCAATGAAGGAGATTTCAAAATATCTAACGCAACTGGAAGGTCTAGAGATGTCTGTTATCTGAAATACCTGAATGGAGCCGCGCCTGTGTTATATGGGTTACCCATCAACTTCACATAAAAAATGAAAATATACAATTTTTTAAGTAATGCATTGTAATTTGATAGTCTAAATCAATTGGAAGAGAAAGCTATCAACCGTTGGAAACCTTGTATAGCTTCTTTATCCTTCGGGAGTCTAAGAATAATTGTCGATGCATGGTTTTTGAATTTCTTGATACAATTTTTAGCCCAGTTTTTGTCAGCAACACAGCTCAAATTGAACTTAATTAAAGAAACAGATGAGCCCTCCGGTGAAATGTGGTTGAAGATCTCAAAACCCCTCGAGTTCTTGGACTCATCATAATCCACCAAAACATCCCAGTTTTGTAATGGAGCTGCATCATCATCTAGCTGCGGTAGACGCATTTCAATTGCCATCTGTAATTCATTCAAAAAGGTCGGCAAAAAATTTGCGAGATCTATCTTCACATCTGAGGCTGAATAATATCTCATATCAGATAGCAATGCCGGAATAGGAATCCATTTTTTAGCAGCCTTAATATTATCCTCCAATAAATTACTTGAATTGCAAATATATGAGCTTTTATGGAGCTTTGAGAATAGAGGAAGGGGTAGCAGCTCTAAATCACATTTCTTCGTCTCGATCGGCGGCTGCGCTTGCCTAAGTTTTAGTTGTATTAAAGTATCTCTCGGGGCCTTTAATTTTGTGATTTTTTCACATCTCATAGGTGAAGCTAAAAGCTTAGCAAAGACATTTCTATTTAGATTGAAATTCTGAATCCCCTTTGATATCAATGTTCGTTCGTTCTCAAAATATAATTTTTTCTTTTTACCTGCCCATTTCTCAAAGTTCGATATTAGTGGTGACTGCTTGCCTTGCAAATCGAACCCTCGTCGCAGCCTATTATGAGGTGCATGGCGTCTTTTTGTTTCAACCAGCAAATCCTTGACTAGTTCCTTAGACAACTTCATATCATAAATCAGTCCCTTGTGACATTAAGCTCTTTTCTCAGCATTTCTTATGGTATAGGCATTATAGAATACCCTCGTATGTAGTTTTTCTTTATAAAAAAAGGTTCAGGTACGAATATATCATACGGATACCTCCAAAGTAAAGAAGCTGACACTTCAAAAGTGCGTTGTGTAAGGCTTTTGGAATATCAATTGACCACTCAGAGAGTGAAATATGCGCTTGACTAGGTCTTTTATTCGATGGCAGTCAACCATCTCAAAGCACCAAATCACACAGGAGAAATTCAAAGAAAGTATGGGGAAAATAGCAAATCAGGCAATGATTTTGTCGTCGGCGAGCAAAAGTACGGTACCACACAGTCGATTCAGAGGCTTAACTTTGTCTTCAGTCACTTCGTTGTCTCTTAAGCCTCAACCATTGATTCAATTTAATTTACAATTACCATCGTTTACATCTGAAGCATTACATGAGACTAATTGTTTCGCAATACACCTATTAATACCCAATCAAAAATCAATTGGACTTGTCAAGACTTTCAGCAAAGGTGCTATTAAAAACGAGATAGATTCCACGTTCTCTCCAACGAAGCCTTTCGAAACCCTGATTGAACATGAACACTACGACACGTATAAACTCTCAGGAAGTGATCTAGTGATTCCTATTCTTAAAAACTCAGAAATTGTACTTCTTTGTGAAAAGAAAGATGTCTTCAGAGTAGGCGACCATGAAATATGGGTTGGTAAAGTTGAAGACATCATTGTCAATGAGAAGGAAATAACCGGGGGGTTGTTATATTGCAACCGACATTTCCATACACTTGGAGACAAAATAAGGAAATAGCTTTAGTTCAGTTTCCTAATTTATATTTATACCGTTTTTTATTGAATATATATTCATGGTCATTTGATTGATGTCTATTTAAGTAAAAAGCATTGTAAAAAAATAAGGATCTATTCGAAGCTAGGAGTAAATCGATTGGTTCAGTTTGAGCGATTGAGATCCATCATCATCATCTTCCTGTATTCCCCCGCTCATGAATTGGTCCGTCATATGGGTGCCACCAGGCGTGGCCTTTTTTGAGAACATTAAGCTGTTGAGTGAGCTAAAAGAAACATTCTTCTTATGCTTTCTAATTGGATGCGTTCTCGAGGGATTTGTGCTTAAGCTATTCGCACTGTTATTGCTTCTCAAATAAAATGGAGAATTCACTGTGTTTAATGTGCCCTCACTTTTAGCTGTTGGAATTGCCCCTTGGATGGCATTCTTCTTCAATTTCTGGGCAATCATATCGCCCTGTTGTTGAGTTTGGTCATGATGCAGGACATCCTGATCATTTAACTTAAATTTTGGAACTGAGTTCGGAGCTTGATTCATCATTCCTAATAATTGCGGGGAGTATCCCCCAGAAGTAGATCTCATCCCCAAGGTAGTACCTCGACTAGATGTCCGGGAAAGTGGGTTTTGCTGCCCTTGGGTATCATCGGAGTATAAGGGCGTAGATCCTTGTGAGCCTCCATTTTGATTCTTTACTGGGATTGCAAAATAGCCCCCCATGCTCCCCTCTGAATGCACACTTTTGGGAGAGCTTAGCGCGGACATAGAAGTTGCCGTCGCGGGTAATCCAGTCAAGGAGTGCGTTTGGGAGATATTCCTTTGATGGCGCCGGTAATTTACCGGAGTACCACTCACTACAGGGGCTGCTACGGGCGTCACACCATTACTAGTTATTGCCATTCCTGCGCCGTCGTTTTGATCAATTGCCTGTTGGGAATGTTGAGGGTGTGAATGAGTTGGATTCAAGATGGAACTTCTAGAGCTAGACCCCTCAGAGTTAGAGTTCAATGATTGTGGTGATGAGATAGCGGGGGAGGTCAGTCCCAACGCCGAAGGCATAAATCTTCTTTCGGCGACAGTTATTAGATTGCCATTGTCATCCACTGCGGGAGTATTAACCCTTGATCTGTAAGATAAATCTAGGTTTGGAGAGGACGAGCTTTGTAGTTGAATGTATTGAGGTCTTCCAGGCCTCTCTTTTCTGAAAGATGTGGCAACGGAATTTTGATCAAGCGCTTCGTCCATATTATTCAGGCTGGCATTACTGGAGCATGGTTTGGGAAATTGACCCTTGATACGCGTTTGAGTCTTTAAAACACGTTCCTCAATAAATTTTGACCTTTCTTTGGTGTTGTTGAATGTAGTCAAGTTTTTCAGATCAGAAGCCCATTTTTTGAACTGCTTAATGTCATCCGGGCTTGGGTTGGAGCTTGCAGGTTTAAAAACCCAATTAACAGTTCTGTCGTTTTCTTTTTGAGCTGCAGCATAAAACTGTTGCACTTCTTCAGAGCCCTCTGTTTTCTGGGAATGTGCGTTTTTGGATTTTCCACCTTTTAAAAGCTTACCGAGAGTTGATTTGGTTAGCTTTTTTGGAGCCTCTTGGAATGAATGGGCAGTTGTAGACGCTGAAGCGGACGAGACATTTCCTTTCATGACAGGTCCTGGTTTTGTCAAGTCTATATCATTGAAAGTGGGCTTACCGACAAGTACGAATTTGTTTTCTGATGCTTCCGTCAAGATGCAATCATTGAGGGATATGCTCATTATTGGTATCAATGATGTCTTAGCAGTGTTCTGTGATGCGATCGGTACGTTTTGATGGTCCTTGCTCTCTGAAGGACTACTAGCAGATGTTTTGAAAAAGTTACTGCTTTTGAATTCATGAAGATAGTTTGAAGTCAGAACAAAATAACCTTTATTATAGTTTTTTAGAAACTTAGATTTCTTAGTTAAGTAGCCAGCCCGTATGCATTTTGCTAGAGGCGATTTCATCTGAGGATAAAAAATATCCGAGAGCTTCCTTGGGATCGGTATTGGGTCTGTTGATTTCCAATTCACTAAACATGTGGGATGATGGGAAACAAAATGGTCCCATTCCAAAGCGGGTGGTCTGGCTAGCATGCCCTGTTGCAGCTCTCGGCATAAGTTTTTGATCATCAATCGTGCCTCAGAGTCAATTAGTAGACAATATTTTTGAAGAGTGTGCTGAATTCTCGTGTAAACTATTTTTTCTAATTCCATACCAGAGCTCTGTAAGTTTATAAACGCCTCTTGTAAATAGTTCTCCTCCAAGAGCTGCCGTTTCAATTGTAAGTCCAGTTGTAACTTCAATAAATAAGGATCATGCTTAGGTTTCAGTTGATTGTTTTTTTTGTGCAGTTTAATATTCTCGGTTCCATCAGTTGCTGAGTTGTTCATGAACTTAACCGAAGCAATGTATTTATTTAAAAACTGACCAGTTATTGCAACATGTTCGGTAATGTTTGTTTTGAAGTCGCCATGCAAATCTTTTATCTCTTTGATCTTCAGCTGTAAATCTTTGCGTAGATCTTCCATCTTAGGTACTATTGAGCTCGTAATTTCTTTCGATACCTTCAATTGTTGATTTGCTATGGAAAGATGATATTTCTTCAAAATCACTTGGACGTCCTGAATTGAGCCAGAACCAAATTTCATGAACCCCGAAGCAGCTGACGAGTCGTCAGTTTCTGCAGTTTTAACAGCTTGAAAAGTATATTCTGCAACATTCAAATTACTTTCGGTTCTGCTGGGCACACCTTCTACTTGATTCTGTTGCTGTTGCTGCTGTTTTTTTTGGGCCAATGTCACGGGCTGTTGCTTCTTCGTAGGGCCTTTAGCAGATAAAGGGTCAAACAGTTTATTCGAGCTATCGTCAATATCTGTTAGAAAGGGAAATTTGACAGAGTTTTTCAACTGGAAATTTATTCTAGCGAATTGTTCTTGAGAGTAGGCCACCTCTCGTAGGTAAATGATTAACCCCTTTAAAATTTTTCTCCATTTATAAAATCTGTCCATCAGAATATCTGTAGGGAACTCTCTAACAAACTGGTTTTCCTCTTCGCCAGTAGGTGTACCGGAAGGCGAAGTAGAGCCTACGCCATCAGATGGTAAGCCCACTGGGATCGGAACGTTGATGTAATATGGCGATCTAGGATCATTTTTCGGTAAAATATTGTCCCTACCCGTTGCTGACAGAGGCATATTCCCCATGGCGCTGATCCCACTGATGCTACTAGGCGCACCTTGAGGGAAATGATGGTATTCGATCTGATGCATTCCCTGAGGCCCTTGTTGCTGCGAATCCACCAACGTCGCATGAGTTGGCATCATCTCCATCAAATAGGAGTCCCCCGACCTGACCGAAGCAGCATCGCCGTCTTCACCCTCTTTTGACTCAAATCTTGGCGAATTATCACCAGGACCTGGGGAGCGTCCCAAACTAAAATAATCAGACATCTTCAAGTGTTATCCTTGTGATAAGCAATCAGAAATCTTGCGGAATATCTGTTCGTAACACAACACCTTAAAGCTTTTGTAGCAGAAGTTCGCGGATAAGAGGCTCGGATTGCAAAGTCAAGGATTAAGTTCCAGAAGAATGATCTACTTTTATATTTATAGAAAAAAGGTCTGATTCCATCAAGCGCAAACCGTGAAAAAAAAAAGCTCTTCGCTGACCCAATGTCAAGTGAGACCCTCTCTCCGATATTGGCTCCAACAAGCCGCAATGGTTCGCAGAACGCTCAATAAGAATGTCTTGAGCAGCGAGTCAAACCTTTTTTTTTCTTGTGGAGTTCTGCGTCAGCGGTGGGTGCCAGTTGGCTGCATCAAATACCGCGTGGTGCTTTTCAAACTGCGAATGATGGTCTTAGACGCATAATAGACTCTTGCGGGTCCTAAATTCGCCGATATTTGTGATCCTGCTTAGTAGCGGTCTTACTGTGCTAATAATCACTGCGCAAGCCGATTATTGGAAAGCTTATACGACCAAAGAGTATTTGTTCTATAGAGTTTATATTTACTTCTTTTTATTTGTTACAGTCTTGAAGGCAACAGAAATCATTGTAGAAAACCAAACGAGATTCAAGATGTCTAAAATAAAATTGCCAACCACAATAATTATAGTTTCGCAAAGGAGAAAATTAGAGTTGCCGTGGACCTGGTAAAAGTCGTAGCAGAGCTTGCCCATTTGATACCAGCCCCAGCAAATCCTAGCGAAGAAGAACATCATCAACAGCAGCAAGTTGTTCAACAGTTGCAAAAACAATAGCACCCTGTTCTTGCTTCCCTTGAAATATTTCGTGGAGAACCACCTCAGGTTCAGGAACGGATTCGACAACTCAAACAATAAGAAGACGGGTGCGTAATATTGAATGTAGGGCTTGAGGCCAATACAGAATACTGTTGTGGAAACTAGCGCATGCAGCACAAACGGTAAGGTCGAGTAAAAGATCGATATGTAGATGTCCCAGAGAAAATATCCAATCGCGAAGACACACACGACTTCAGTATCACGATGATCCTTGAAGACCCGCTGCTCCGCAGTCTGATATTCTAGAGCGTATTGGTCGGACAATAAGCAAACAAATGACACGTAGAGAATAACGACACTTTGGATGAACGAGACGAAGTGGACTGAGCTCTGATTGATCAGTTTTTTCCTCGAGTGACTGGAGTCGCTAATCAGAGACGCCATGGGTGGGAACACCAACCACTTACCAATAATAAAACATGCTTGGTAAAAAAGTGCGACGTAGAAAATCGAATGTAAATTGGATAGAATGGACTCTGATTCGATCAAACTATTGGAGCTCAAAAACGGAATCACGTAAGTTTTCAGAATTGCCGGTTGAGGCAATCCCAACAAAAACTCTACCAATTTCTTCAATTGAGCTTCCATTGCTATCCAATAGGTATACTCTAACTCAGGGCAAGACTGAAAACGAACGTTAAGTAACCCTTGGTATTTCGGCTCGAGCTATCTTCATGTGAAATTGTTGTGAAAGTTGAGCATAACCGTGCGATCGAGAAAACCACTCAGTGCGAATGTTCCATCACGTGTAATAATTGCCCAAGTTGCAAACGAGCGGAGCTTTTGCTGAAAGTTACTTATACCGCTTTGACTTATAAACGTAACTATGTTATCTATCGCATCGTCTCATTGATTCTTCAGTCTCTCATTGGCTTCTTTGGCATCTGCAGTGGCAAGTATCATGGCAGCTCTTTGTAATTGGATGACATTGGTCAACTGCTTGAAGATGTAGCCCGGGGAGCATACAAGGAGGATCCACACACCGAGAGTTCTAAATCTTTCGAAGCCAAAGAGGTACAGCCCCATGTAGAATACTTCGTTAAATGCGCAAATGGTGAAAAGGACGTCTCTTCTCGTATAGTACCAGTGTAAGAGCTTAGAGCTTTCCTTATCTATCTTCTTGTGCGACGAGTTACCATCAGTGAAAGTGGCATACATATGCATGTAGTGGCTGGACAGATCTAGCGAAATTAGTATCTGAAAGATTACACACCACTGGGGATACATTACGCCGAGGAAACAGAGCAGACTCGAAGTCGTGAACCTATCGGTGACCATATCCAAAACAGCACCCAGGCTGCTCACCTGGTTATATTTCCTTGCCATTGTACCATCCAATGCGTCTAAAAGACAGGAAAACCCATATACAACCATGGTGAATACCGGATGGTTCCGCATGGTGAAAAATGATATCACGGCGGTAATTACCCTGAGGTATCCAATCTTGTTAGGAATGTACCATATAACAGTCTGCGGAGTCACTTCAACCATTCTTGGCGATTCTTTCCAAAAATTCTTTGTTCCAGGTGTGTATTGTTATCTTCCAATTTCACTGGATTGTCTGTGCAGACGGAGAAGTGCAGTGGCAAGTATATCCAATAGCCGCTGTTACCCGGCTATTGATTTGATGAACAATTCATAGCTGTACAGGCTGATGGTTGTGCTGGGAACGCTCTTGAACAAGGCCATAGTGACACCTTTGTACAGTGCGTAAATGCCTTCTTGTTTGATGATCACAGCTCCGATGCGGATGAGTCCCAGTTTGTTATAAGACTCATACATGTTTGCCTGCTTTGATGGGCCGTTTACATTCTGCGAGTGTCCTATCACCATGCGTCTTCTGATAGTGTCCAGCGGAAATGTAACAAGCTTCGACGCCACCCCACCAATCGAGCTTGCACTGTTGTCCAAGGCCGAGTTCCAAAACGGAGGATTATCGCTCCGTGTTTGGTCACAATATATCTTTATGCTTTCGTAAACACTGAACATAATTGAAGTGCTCAGAGTTATGGCAACCATTGACGATGTACTCCCCTTGAAAAATCCTTGGGCCCCCTTCTCTGACCAAATATGCTTGATTGTGCTCGTGATACTTGACAACTCGCTATTTCTATCTGCCACAAATCTCGTTCGCAATACATCAAAGGGGTATGAGGCAAAGGAGCTTGTGGATCCGGCAAGCGCTCCGACGATCAAGCTATGAAGCTGTGGACTCCATCCGATGGGGCTCAAAAGGTTGTTAAACAACGAGTATGAACTAAACTGAACACCGCCGTATACAATATACATAATGGAGCCTGGAATATTCCCCTTCCAGAATCCTTTCAAGCCTTCTTGTCTGAACATGTCTCTGACGACGTCTATGATGCCAAATTTTTGGCCGTTCTTCATTGGCATTATTTGCAGTCGTATCTTTATCGTATCCATCGGGGCTGTCCCAAACCTTGCTATCAACCCTGAGAACGACCCTGCTAAGAGGCTCTTCCAAACAGTAACATTTTCACCTTTACGAAGGTGATCCGCGTGGCTCATGTTCTCATGTTTTTAAGAACAGATTTCAGCACCAAATGTAAACTTTGACTAGCACTTATGGTCCTCATTTCTTTCTTTACATATATGACTACATCATTTCCTTATTCGCTTCAGATGTGAAAAAATGAAAAAATTCGTATTGATCAAATACAAAAACCAGAAGCCGACAGACCCAACTGCCGGATCGTTTCATAATGGTGGTTAGAGCTTTGACTGGAGTTTTGAACAGGGTTGATGGTTCATCCCAGTTCGAATCTCAGAGTACCAAGGTCCTTTGCTCGGTAACAGGGCCCATCGAGCCAAAAGCTAGGCAAGAGTTACCAACAAGACTTGCGTTGGAAGTCATTGTACGCCCCGCGAGAGGTGTCCCTGCAACTAGAGAAAAGCTCCTCGAAGACAAATTGCGTGCCGTATTTACACCCTTGATCGTTTGCCACAAATATCCAAGGCAACTTTGTCAGATAACTTGTCAAGTTCTAGAAGCCGGTGAAGACGAAGAAGAATTTTCGCAAAGAGAGCTAAGTTGCTGTATAAACGCTGCTTTTTTAGCGCTGGTAGATGCTGGCGTGGCTCTTCATAGTGTTAGCTCAAGCGTGTGCATGGCAATATCAAAGGACTCCCATGAACTAATTGTAGACCCAAGCGATGACCAACTGAGGGTTTCCCAATCGGTACATACTTTGGTGTTGGAACTTATTGAAGGCAGTAAAAAAGTTAAAAACGTGTTGCTATTAGATAGCAATGGAGATTTTACAGAAGAGCAGTTATTTCAAGTCTTAGAAAGTGGTGAGGTCAGCTGTTTAGAACTAGCTAAAGTTCTAAGAAAAGTCATAACGGACAAAATATATGAGGGAATTGTACGAACACAAATAGAGTGATAATAGTGCATTCTGACGTGCGTGTGTGCATTTGCTAGTATGTGGGCTAATTTAAGTTGCACAGACTTGGAAACGTATTTGTAAATTAAGTAGATAATTAACTTTAGATTATTTATAGTTTCAAACGTTTTAAGTTTTCAATGGTGGCTTGCAAACCTTCGATTTCGGCAACAGAATTATCCAATCTTAGTTTGGTGGCCTCTTTTGCTTGATCGTTAGCTTTAGACTCGTAGTCCTTGCTGCTCATCGTACTTTCAATACCAGTCTGAGTTTTCTTAGCTTTCTCTAACTTCTTCTGAGCTTTGCCTATCTCAGCATCAATATCAATATGGCCTTTTACTAATAGGTGGACATTAACTTCTGGGTTGACTGACTTCAGCACACAACCTCCAGGAATTTCGGAAAAGTTACGAACAACGGTAACTTCGTCGATCGCTTTGATCAAGGAAACAATCGAGTCTTGCTGGGATTTGGCTGTCTCGTAAGATTCAGTGTGTTGTGATTCAACAAAAACTTTACCATTCTTCAAAATACTGAACTCAGCCAATAACGAACGTGCTTCCTTTGTGATATCCAATACCAGGTCATATGCTTTAGCTGCCTTTACGTTATCATATTCTGATTTGTAGCGAGGGTAAGCAGCCTTTACGATTGTCTCACTCACTTCAGAGGAGCGTTTTGGTAAACGTTGCCACATTTCTTCAGAGATAAAAGGCATGAAAGGATGGATTAACCTTAGAGCATTGTCCAACAAGATGTACAATGTATCTTTAGCTGACTTTTGTTGAACCTCGTTACCTTCTTGGATCAAGTATTTAGAGTTCTCAATGTAAACATCGCAGACCATATACCAGAATTCATAGATGGCACTTGTAGAATTTAGGAAATCACGTTTATCAAGGGCCTCATTCACAATTCTAGAAGTATCCGTTAATTTGTGTAGGATCCACTTCTCAACTAAAGATTCGTTTCCAGAAAGATTCTCTTGGGCAGAAGGTTTGTAATCGTCGCCCAATCTCATCAACGCAAACTTGGTAGCTTGGTAAATTTTGTTACAGAACTTCCTGTAGCCTTCAACACGTAAAATATCCAGGTTAATGTCACGCCCTCCTGTAGTGTAGGCACATAGAGCGAATCTCATGGCATCCGTACCACATTGTGGGATACCATTAGGGTAAGATTCCTTTTGTCCAACCTTGGCCTTTTCAATTTCTCTTGGATCCAAGTTACCTTGTAATAGCTTGGCATGAAGGTCCTCTAGCTTTATACCTTTAATAACATCTAGCGGATCCACAACATTACCCAAAGACTTGGACATTTTACGACCCTGTGCGTCACGAACTAAAGAGTGACAAAACACCTCCTTAAATGGAATAGAACCAGTCAACTTAAGACCTAGCAAAATCATTCTACTAACCCAGAAGAATAAAATATCCCAACCAGTTTCCAACATAGAAAATGGGTAGAAGTTCTCCATATCTTTGGTCTTTTCTGGCCATCCTAGCGTAGAAAATGGCCATAAACCAGAGGAGAACCACGTATCCAAAACATCTTCATCCTGTTCCAAAGTGAATTTTTTACCACTGAATTTAACATTTGCTTTCTCTTCAGCTTCTGCCAGAGTTCTTCCGGCAACCCAGAAATCACCATCATTTCTGCCATTTTCTTCACCTTCAATGGAAACGAAGTAGACTGGACAACGATGACCCCACCATAATTGCCTAGAAATACACCAATCTTGAATGTTTCCCAACCAATGGAAATATTCAGCTTCTGAAGACTTTGGAGTGATAGTTATATCACCATTCTTTACAGCATTGATAGCATCCTTTGCCATTTCACCTTGAGAAACCCACCATTGTGGCTTTAGCAGTGGTTCAATTATATCACCTGATCTAGAACAAGTAGGAATTGTCATTTCGTTGTCCTCTTGGCCAATATACAAACCTTGGGCCTTCAATTCTTCAATGACCTTTTTTCTTGCATCGAATCTCTTCATACCCTGCCATTCAGGGCCACAGTTTTCATTCAAAAGACCGTCGTCGGTAAAAATATTAATAAATTCTAGGTTGTGACGCTTACCAGTGTTATAATCGTTTTGGTCATGAGCTGGAGTGATTTTGACGGCACCTGTACCAAATTCCATATCAACGGCTTCACTGTCACAGACAATTGGCATTTTTCTTGGTAGCAAAGGATGCTGAGCAAACTTTCCATGCAAATGCTTATAACGAGCATCATCAGGATGGACGGCAATGGCAGTATCACCGAACATGGTCTCTGGTCTGGTAGTGGCGATGATTAATTTTTCATCCGAATCAACCACATTGTATGCATAGGAGGTCAAAACACCAAATTCGACCTTTTCATCATACCCAGGGACACTCAGCAAACATCTTCCTTTGATATCCTTATTTTCGACTTCTAAATTGGAAATTGCTGTGTTCAATTTAACAGACCAGTTAATCAATCTCGAAGCACGGTAAATGGTGCCATCGTCATGCAGTCTTACAAACGCTTCCACAACAGATTTGGTTAGTTCCGGCGACAAAGTGAAAGCTTCGCGAGACCAATCATAGGAAGCACCCAAATTCTTAATTTGACCTTGAATCCTTTTATGGTACTCTTCTTTCCATTCCCAAACTTTACCAACAAAAGCTTCTCTTCCAAAATCATGTCTTGTCTTTTTTTCTTTCGCCCACAACTGTTTTTCAACAACGGATTGGGTAGCGATACCTGCATGGTCGAATCCTGGCAAGAATAGAACAGTTTTCCCTTTCATTCTATTATATCTGATTAGCGTGTCTTGGATAGCAATAGTTAAAGCATGTCCAATATGTAATGCACCAGTAACATTAGGAGGTGGAGCCGGAATAGAAAATATGCCCTCTGGTTTGATTTTCCCATCTTTGGTGAACTCAGGTTCAAAAAAGCCTGATTTGACCCACCAGTCGTACCAAGAACTTTCGACATTAGCTGGATTGTAAGCTTTTAAAGCAGGGTCCTCCAAAGAAACCAAAACTTTCTTTTCGCCAAGAACAGTCTTATCGACGAATTCTGGGATTGGCTCGACTTCCTTCTTCTTTTTATTTTTCTTGTCTTTCTTATCAGATTGTTCGTTACTGCTTGTAGCCTTCTTCTTGGCCTGCTTCGCAGCAAATTTCAGCAATTTCTCAGCTTTCTTCTTCTCCTTCTCTATCTCCTTTGGAGTTTTTTCGGTACCATCTTCCTTCAATGGATTGATGATAATTTCACCAGTCTTTGGGTCCACTGGAGGTAAATTTTCAAGATCACTCATAGTAAAAGACCTGAACTGTTGACGTTGCAAATAAGTTTCCCTCTTATATTCTATTTTGAGACTTGAAGAATTCGCAAGTGTAGCCAAGTGTCTTAAATGTACAGAAGTTTGACTCTTGGATGACAACGGTAACGAAGATAGGACAGGTACAATTGCGTGCAACCACTTATGCATCTAGCATTAAAAGAGACTATATAAAAGAAAATTATCTTCAAGATAGAATGTTGTACTGATTCAAAAAAGAAAGAGCGCTCTAGCAATTAACTCAATGACCGCAGAATCCCTGCAAGTGGTCCATCGAGCTGCTGGGACTAGACTAGCCGAGAAACTTGGGTCGAGTATTCCAATTTCCTGAGACGACGGGTAAGACTCATAGAAAAAATTTTCAACGGGCCAAAAGACAATGCCTCGAGAAGAGAGCCCGAGGACAAATACTGCTGAGAACAACTGATCTGGATGAAGTTTCTTGCACTAGTAAATTGTGTAGACTGCAATTGGCAAATGCCAAGCTCAAGCACCACCATTACTTGTTTATTTAGATTCTACTTATAGCTCTTCTAGAAAATACCTAGATAGGAAATCATTATCCCAATTAGGAGTTTTCGTTTCATGAATGCTTCTAACAAAAAAAAATTTGAAGCTCATCTCATCTCATCTCATCTCATCCCATTTAAAATTGAGATTCAGTGACAAACAGTGACTATCATCACATTTCTTGAGCACATTTGAGAAAATTCGTTGACACTGAAGCCATGTCTCGTATTATTGTGAAGGGACTGCCCAATTTCTTGACCGAGGATGACAAGTTGAAAGAACATTTTGTCAAAAGGTTGATCCAATCTCATGGTAACAAGGCCAAGGTCAACGACCTGATCACTGATGTGAAGATTGTGAAAGATAAGAACGGGAAAACTAGAAGATTTGCATTTGTCGGGTATCGTGAAGAAGCAGACGCATTCGATGCTGCAGACTATTTCGATGGCTCTTATATAAACACCTCAAAGATTGAAGTTTCTATTGCCAAGAGTTTTGCTGACCCAAGAGTACCTCAGCCTATGAAAGAGCAAAGAAGGGAGATTGCGAAAAGACTCAGGGAAAAAGAAGAAGCGCTTTTGTTAGAGGAACAGAACACAAAGAAGTCTAAATTTGTTGACAAAAAGAAGATGTCCATTGATGCAGAAATTGAGAAAAATAGACAACTCCAAGAATTTATACAAACCATGAAGCCTAGTTCGCAAGTTGCATCTTGGGAAACCCCTGGTTTGAAACACGACATTCAGGAAACTGAACAAGATGAGAGTGCACCTGGAAATTCACTTTTGGCACATGCTTTAGCTTTGAAGGAAGACTCAAATTTACGTGAAAACGATAGCGATGACGAGTACGCGGATTTGAATTCGAACAAGCTGTCAAAAGAAGACAATGTGGACGAAGAAATGGTCAGTCTAGATGCATTCTCCAGAGGTGCAGACGAAATCACCGAAGAGGCCGCGGATAACTTGGCGAGAGATGAAAATGTAACCGATCTTGAGTGGTTCAAACAGAGACGTGTCAGAATCAAGGACAACGGAGAAATCGTGGAAAAATCATCAGTAATTGAGAAGTTGAAGGACATTATTCCAGCTACTGAAGAAGACCAACAGGACAGCAACGTCGAAGAACCTGAAGACAAAAAGTCCGAAGAAGAGCGGGCGATTGAGAAAATCAATGAAACTGGAAGACTTTTTCTTCGTAACATTCTCTACTCGTCTTCTGAGGCCGAATTTAAAAACCTTTTTGGTGCATATGGTGAGTTGGAGGAAGTACATATTGCATTAGACACAAGAACGGGTCAATCAAAAGGATTTGCGTACATTTTATTTAAAGATCCCAAAAACGCTGTTAACGCTTATATTGAATTAGACAAACAAATCTTTCAGGGTCGACTTTTGCATATTCTACCAGCAGATGCAAAGAAGGATCATCGTTTGGATGAATTTGATTTAAAGAATATGCCGTTGAAAAAGCAAAAGGAACTGAAAAGGAAGGCTGCTGCATCGAGACAAACCTTCTCGTGGAACTCTCTGTATATGAATCAAGATGCAGTTCTGGGTAGTGTTGCCGCAAAATTAGGTTTGCAGAAGTCTCAATTGATAGACCCTGAAAATTCGAACTCGGCTGTTAAACAGGCATTGGCTGAAGCTCATGTTATAGGAGATGTCAGAAAATATTTTGAAACGAAAGGTGTAGATTTGGCAAAATTCGCCCAGATGAAGTCTAATGAAAAACGGGATGATCGTGTCATTCTTGTCAAAAATTTCCCATTTGGCACCACTATTGAAGAACTTGGCGATCTTTTTATTCCATTTGGCAAATTAGAAAGATTTCTGATGCCTCCAGCGGGAACTATAGCTATTCTGCAATATAGAGACATCACTTCAGCCAGAGCGGCTTTTTCAAAACTGGCTTATAAGAGGTTCAAAGATAGCGTGATATATCTAGAAAAGGGACCTAGTAATTGTTTTACTAGAGACGCCAATAATGGTGAATCGCTGGAAAATGCCGACGTCGAGTCTACCCAGGATATCAAGGAGGCCAAGAAAACCTCGCATGATATTATGCAAGCAGAGCCGTCAACACATAGTGGTGAGGATACGCGGGATGATGTTACCGATGGTCCTACAGTATCAATTTTCATCAAGAACTTGAACTTTTCAACTACAACACAACAATTAATGCAGAAATTTAAATCTTATGATGGTTTCGTAGTTACTCAAGTGAAAACAAAACCTGATCCAAAAGACTCAAAGAAGACATTATCGATGGGATTCGGTTTTGCAGAGTTCAGGACAAAGGAGCAAGCTCTAGCGGTAATTTCAACGCTTGATGGATCTGTACTTGAGGGTCATAAAATACAATTGAAATTATCGCATAGACAAGGAAAGACTTCTGGAGATGCATCCCGTTCTAAACGCATCAAGAGCGGTAAGATTATCGTCAAGAATTTACCATTTGAGGCAACTAGAAAAGATGTTTTTGAATTGTTTAGCTCGTTTGGTAATTTGAAATCCGTCAGAGTCCCTAAAAAATTCGATAAAAGTGCGAGGGGGTTTGCCTTCGTTGAATTTCTTTTGCCAAAAGAAGCAGAGAGCGCGATGGATCAGTTACAGGGTGTGCATTTATTAGGGCGTAGATTAGTGATGCAATTTGCTCAAGAAGAAGCTCAAGATGCTGAAGAAGAAATAACAAGAATGACCAAGAAGATGCAGAAGCAAGCAGCAACTAGAGAGCTGGCCGCAATCAAGAGTAATGGAGGTAGAAGAAGATTGGAAATGGAATCAGACGAAAATGACGGATTAAATGGTATGTGATCGGGAACTTAAATAAACATTAATACATAGATATACAGCTTTTCGTGTCTTAAATTGCCTGAACTGTACACAATTATTTGGTGATATCGAACTCCTCATAACTTTTTTGGAACTTTGCAACCTCCTTCTCTTCTTGTTCCTTGCTTTGCTCACAGATTGGCGAGTTCCAATTCACCCTTTTAGGGAGTCGAAGCAGAAAAGCCAAAACTCTTCTTCCGAATTGTAAGTCGATTCTATCATTGGGCTCAAATAAAGCTAAATATACTTCCGGTTCGGCCTCTGAAGTCTCGTAGACAGTGAATTGTAAATAATTGTGCTTGGGATCAGTAACAATATCCAAGTATGCTTTATCTTTCGTCGAATTGAAATTCTTGAAGTTTAATTTCCCGTTGCTAGTATACTTCTCATTATTAAGATGGCATTGTCTATCCAGAGCCTGACTAAAATTCATAATCAGATATTTAGGGACTGGAATTAGCTGCTTGTGGAAGTGGATTGACTTTTCGGAGTGTATTTCGAAAACGACGGTTGACATATCGAATTTCCTGTAATTCATTTTAACAATACTATGCTCGTATGAGTTCAGATCGCTTATCAACTCAGATTCGTTAACGTAAGTATCTGCCACTTTCAATTTCGGTATATGTTCGATTGGAATAATCAGACAATGTCCTGAGAAGTTCATCTCCCCCTTTGCTACAGATAAAGGGCCCTTGGCGACCGTCAAATAGGCATGGTGACTGATAGATATGAACATATGGTCTTCGACCTTAGGATTTGCAAAGCAGAAGTGGCAGTTTGTAGGTAACACAATTTTTTTTTTCTTTCTTGAAGCGTTCTCATCACTTTCAGACCGTCCATGTAAATGTTTGCTGTTCTCCGCAGTCAAATAAGGATTTGGAATCAAGTTCTTGGGCTTTACGTTTGCACAAGAGGGTGAGCTCGTGTCCATATTGAAGGCATAAGCCCATTTACTACCTGATTGAAAGGTCGCGATATTTATAAATCTTGTGAATGTCTTACCATCTGACCACATGAAAGGCTCCAATTCAAAGAATCTCTCAGTGTCATCATATGTAATGTGGTATTTTGGTCGTACTATTTTAGTTACTTGATCAACCACCTCGTGCCCCAGGGTATTCTTTTGTCTATCTGCTATAGTCTCACTCCATTGACGACATATTAGAACATCCACAGATGTTCGCATGGCATCGAACTTTTCAACAATAGCCGATTTATTGAGCTCTAGATCATCATCATCAAGTCCAAGGAAACCTATATTGATATTGCATGGTGACTTATATATACCAAATCTTCGTAGTACTGTCACATTCTCCACGAGCGTATTTTCAGCTTCTTCGGTTGATGAAAGTATAATCATAGATGGCAAATCGTTTAAATCCGCATGCTTTATTGCTTCCTCGATCTCTCCCAATAGAATTACGTGATCAAAGGGGCCAGATTTTGCATCAAGTTTTCGAATTTTCTCGATGACTGTTTTCAAATCCTCAGCCAGGAGGTGAATGACCAATCTGAAAAACTCAAAATCATGTTAGTATGATATCATTAAGGTGGATCTAATAGATGTAGCTCATCAACATACATTTTCATTTTGGGTATATGTCATTAAAGATGTTTCGTTTTCAACTTCAAAATTAGTGTCAATAAAAACTTCGGTAAGGAAATCGAGTCGATCGAAAAAACAAATTTGCTGGTTAAGATTTCGAGGATTCTTGGTTTACAAAACATGTCGCCAAGCTAAAATGAAACTTTATATTACGTATTTATGCATGTAGATGTAGAAATTGATTATGAATTATGAGTCTTTTCTTTCCTCAATAAAAAACAAAAGGAAACTATATAACGAAGGATCAGTAGAATGTAGCAAAAGGATCTGAATGCTCCGAACCATTGTACAGAACACCACTAGAGCCATGTTTTCCGAACCTGTGCCTAAATGTGAATCCAACTAGTTTTGAATCAACCGATGAGTCATCTACCATTGCCGATAGTTTGTTTTGCCTCTTAAATACATCAGCATACTTGGCCATATCTGCTTCATTGGAGAAATCATCAAAATAACCGGCATCCGTTTCACTATCCAACTGAGGCGTAAAGGGTGGACACATTTGCCTTAACGTATTGAAATTGATCTCAGCGAAATATGACATCCTTTTTACATGTTCAAACGACCTTAATCGATTTATCGGATCAGATATCAACCTTGTGATAACATCCCATGTTCTATCCGAGAATGCAGGTCTTCCGTTGTCTGAGCGCGGCCTCCTCAGTGTTTGTCTCCAGTGTCTTAGATTCTCATACGTCTCGTTAGTTGAAGATCCACTGAATGGTGTATAGCCAACTAAACTTTCGAATAGCATGCAGCCCAACGACCAATAATCTACGGTAAAATCATATTTCTTGCCTTCTAGGACTTCCAGAGCCATATAATCTGGGGAACCCACCATCGAATTTGCATAATTAACATCCGTTTCTCTAAGCGTATTATACATTTTCCTTCTATCCTCCATCGATTTTTCTTTGAATGCCGGAAATTCGAGATTCTTAACCTCCTCCAATCGAATCTTCATGCTTTCTATCCTTTCGTTCGACACGGTACCTGCAGCCAAACCGAAATCAGTTAGCTTTATATGGCCTTTAGCATCAATCAAAAAATTTTCAGGTTTTAAATCTCTATGAGTGTAACCTAGCTCATGTAGTGCATTAACCGCACAAAACATTTCACTGATGTAAAATCTCGCATGGGCACTCTTGAGGTATCTCGTGTTGATCAGTAAGGTACGAAAGTCACCGCCGGGTACAAACTCCATTGCTAAATACAAACTTTCATTATCTTGAAATGCATAAAGTAGCTTAACCAACCATTCGGATCTTGTTGTTGTTAATATGTCTCGTTCAGTCAGAACATGATTCGTCTCATTCAATTTGAACAATAATTTCTTGTTCAAAATTTTCAATGCGCAGACCTCTTTAGTATCCTTCTTTCTTGCCAAATAAACTTGCCCGTAACCACCTTGGCCAACCTGTGTGATCATCTCAAAATCTTTGTTCTTAGGCTTCAGCCTTCTCTTTCTCAAAATTCCGTGCTCTTTCTGCAGATACCCCGCCCATTCTTCGTTGAGCTGATCGTTTCCAATATTCTTCTGTGTCCTTTGCTGTGAGAGATACTCCAAGACCTTTTTCGTACGTTGTCTTCTGCTAATAACATAATCGAACATATCACAGTAGTAGTCCAGAAAGTACATTTGACACACGCTTACCACTCTTTGAGTGTTGTGCATCTTTGCCTTCTCGTGAAAGCCCGCAGGCAGCTTCTTGGGAGAACTCGTGATATCGATCTCATCCCTTGTTGGCTCGTCGATATCCATCACAGAGCTCTTATCGCCGACATAGACTGACTTGGTAGGCGAAGGTGTCCCCATATAAATATTTTCCTTGTATTGAGAAGGAGTTGATGGCAGAACCACCGGCCCATCCCTCATTGGATTTTTCAGACTACTCTCTGTAACATCGAAACTTAAATTCCCAATATCGCCAGCAAGCGCTTCGATATCCCTCTCAGATCTCGAAAACATCTTGACAGCAGCACTTTCGAATACTATTTGTAAACTGGCGAGATTTTATGAGCCCTGCTGGTCTTATGAGTCTTGCTGTAGTTCAAAGTTCGGCTATGGGACGATTGACCCTACCTATTAACTTTTTGATTCATTTTTTAACATGGCGCTTTTGTTTACCATTCAGTCCATTGCCCGATTGGGAAAGGGAACGCCTTAAGTGTGTGGTGTCTGGAATCATAATACCGATTTTTTGTGTCCAAGAGGTAAATATCTTGTATGTAGTGGTACTTATCAAATTTGTGCACGGTCTTCGAAAGTTAAAATATAGTCCCTAGATTTCTCGTTGGCTTCATTGATTCTCTTTCTCATTGATTTACCTAGTTTCGCAGAGTTGTTGACGTTTCTCTTTGTGACACCAGCGCCAGCGCCGGCTGAGCCTGTGACGTTCTGGAGAGCGCTGCTTGTCATGCCGAGACCTATTTCCTCACCAAATGAATTCATCATTGTCTGCTCTTGCTTTCCAAATTCAAGTCTGTTTTGTAACTGTCTTAGATGTGAGAGTTCAAACTGTTGCTTGTACTTCCTAAACTTTCTCCCAGCCCTCTTTTTCTTAGTGGCATCCATTGGAACCGGCAAAGGTTTGACGTTGCGAGCAGCAGAGGTGTCTTGTAACTTCTGTATTTTATCCAGCAATTCTCGCTTCCATTTAATTCCAAGTGAGTCGTCCAATGCAGAAGAGTCCCGCGACCCAGCATCGACTCTGGCAGCTAATGAAACTTTAGCACACACCATTCTCAGCAGCTGTTTGTGATACTGTGTCGGCTGTTCTTGTATAAGAGGGCATCCATATATGTAACCCTCCTGTCTCACTCCAGTAATGCTGGTATGTAACTCATGAGAGAGATGTTTATTTTTGCCGATTGAGGCCAAATTACAGCTCGGGATTTGACTTAGCTCCAGTATTCCGCCTACATGCGATAGTAGCAGCGACGTGACTTTGGGACCCACCAAAGCACAGACGTTCGGCCCAACATGAGACACTTTGGACATCACAAAGTTGTTAATACGGTCTTGAATGTTTATAAGCTCTTGCATAAGGGATCTGGATTGACTGAGAAATAAGCTGCACTCCTTCCCTAGGGTTTTATCATATTTGAATGAGGTTTTCATTGACATCGTCAAAACTAGCGTCTGCTCTTTGCTTAGGCCTGCTTCTTGCTCCAGTGCCATAGCAATACTGGAATTCACGCAGTCGTCAATATGTTCCAATGTGTGTACTACATTTGCGTACTGTAAAGGTTTAGGTACCAAATCTTCCAACTCCGGGAACTTTTGATTATAATGTAACTTCATATAGCTGTGTAAAGCAGATATTTCTCTCTGGAGCACTAACGATATATCGTTGAGTTTAAAGAGAACCGATGATAGGTCACTAGAGTCCTGCAAGAGCAACTGAGATATCTGCGGTTCAAAGGATGTCAATCGGCAAACATCGCATGGTGTCAGGTTCTGGTACATGGAAAGTGATACAGGTCTATAATTTGCTATGAATGTATCTAAAGGTTCGTCACTAGTGGGAAGTTTTGAGTTAACTACGTCCACTAGCGGGGCAGATGCACCATTAACAGCCTCAAGTTCACCCCATCTCTCTTCCTCTTCCTCACTCGCCAAATCTAGATCCAAATCTTTCGTAAAGTCTTCCTCTATATCAGACATATTCAAAATGTAAGAATCATTCACAATAGACCTGGGGAATGGGGAACTGATTGCTTGGTAGTCTAGCGATGAGTTTATGTAATACTTACTGATTATTCTTTTGTACGTCTCAAAGTACATCTTCAGCTCATATCGAAAATTTTTCAAATTGTATCATTGAAAGGCGATGAGATGAGATAGGTGCATAACAGTTTTTTCAGACTTCTACAGGAAGAAGTAGCCAGCACCCCATCTTTACGGCTTCAAATGTCTAACATTGTTGGAATAGAGTATAACCGTGTGACTAACACCACTTCTAATGATTTCCCAGGGTTCTCCAAAGACGGTGCGGGAGCATGGGATGTCGAAGAGTTTAAAAATACTTTCGATGTTCAGATTAGTGACTTGAGCGAGAGGGAAGCGAACTTCGATTTGATAAATATTGATACTTCTGTTGCCAATGCGTTCCGTAGAATCATGATCTCTGAAGTTCCTTGCGTAGCAGCGGAATACATCTACGTTCTGAACAATACCTCCGTTATTCAGGACGAAGTATTGTCTCACAGAATAGGTTTGATCCCATTGAAAGTTGATCCCGATATGCTAAGCTGGGTGGACTCTAATTCACCAGATGACGAAAAATTCACCGATGAAAATACCATTGTTTTGACATTAAATGTTAAATGTACGAGAAATCCAGATGCTCCAAAAGATTGCACAGATCCAAAGATACTTTATAGAAACTCCAGCATATATGCTCGTGATTTGAAATTTGAACCTCAAGGTAGACAAGTTGAAGCATTTGCCAAGTGTCCTGTGGTTGCCAGCGATCCAGATGTCTTATTAGCCAAGCTCAGACCAGGTCAAGAAGTTTCTTTGAGGGCTCACTGTATACTTGGTGTTGGGGGTGATCATGCCAAATTCTCTCCGGTTTCAACGGCATCTTATAGACTTTTACCACACATTAACATTTTGAAACCTATAACTGGTGAATCTGCCAAAAGGTTCCAGAAATGTTTTCCGGAGGGAGTTATTGGTATTGACGAAGCTAGTGGGGAAGCTTTCGTGAAAGATGCAAGAAGGGATACTGTATCAAGAGAGGTCTTGAGGCATGATGAATTTGCCGATAAGGTTAAATTAGGCAGAGTGAGAAATCATTTCATCTTCAATGTTGAGAGTACAGGTGCGATGACTCCTGAAGAAATATTTTTCAAATCAGTAAGAGTCTTGAAAAACAAAGCAGAATATTTGAGAAATTGTCCAATTACTCAATAGTCATAAGCATGTACACAATATTTATAAATTATATAGATGAGAAAGGCCCTTTGTGTATGCGGGATACACTTCAGAAAATACTTTTTAATTTGTTGGTCATTAGTCGAAATCATCAAGTGGCATTAAACCATGTCAAAATTGTCCGCCGTTGTTTGGATGGGACTTGACAATACATTATGGATGGCCCCAATCGGATCGATCTGAGCCACAAAAACCTTCCCATCATAGCCGTCACTACCCTTTGCTTGGTTAGCAATATCCTCCGAGAAGCTTTCTTCGAACCCTAAATCCGCCAAATTTACGCAAGTCAAGACGAACAGACCAAATTGGCAAACAAGAATACCAAATTGAAAAAGAATTATGCCCAGATTCCCTTTAAAATTGCTTATTGGAACTAACTCGCCTATCATTTGCATGAAAAAACCGCCCTTCAATTCACCTTGTACAAGGCCATTTGCATTATTAAATGGTGAGGGTGTATCCATAAGACCATCCTCGTCTAAATGCCTCCCTTCTAACTTTCCTACAAAGTTTACTGGAAACAGAACGGCAATGAGAATATAAAAAATGTTAACCGTGAGTGATCCGTGGAATATTATTTTCCTAATTTTCCTTTTCACATCTTCTAAATCCTTTTTGATTTGATCTTCACTATGTACAGGTTCCTGCACAACAGCAGGCGAAGGAAATCCTCCAGGTATGGCATCCCTGGTTAATGTATTGGTGGTCGCATCACTCGACATCCCCATAGATAGACGCGGGAAATATGTGGAAGTGTGAAGCTCATTTCTAGAGGAAAGCCTTCGTATATGTAGTTCGTTAGGGAATGGTGCTGAGAGCATAGCTTGGACAACAACTCGTACAGTCAATGTCCAAACACTGCAGCCATACTTCAGATACTCTAGTACTATGATAGTGTACCCTAATGAGGACAGATTTGACACTAATCTTTTTTGAAAATTCCTCCTTCGCAGCTGATATACTCTATCATTCTCAGCAGATGATTCTTCGCCATTATTATTGCTCATTCTTTGCTTCTGGCAGAGTTCGAGAGAGCAGTACGTCCTTTCAAGAGTCCTCTTGCCTTCACCGTTTATGACATATCTCAAACATAAACGCCGGGTGACCCTGCGCGTTTACAAAGATATTTGGTCTAGTAAACTGGTAATCTACAGAGGGCTTGTAATGCACGCGAGTACACAGGGGTAGAACGCAGTTTAGGGGGTAAGAGTCCCTCGAATTGCCATCCAATGCTCAGTAAATTGCCTGGGCATGATGCTTCTCGCCGCATTGAAATCTCTATGGAACTTAGACAGACATTCTGAGCGGTAGTAGGCCACGCCTCAGATCCTGCTCGATGTACCGGCAGTTAAAGCAAGTTTGGATTCTCCATTCCTCCCTTACCTCAATAATACACCTGCCGGGAACCTTTTGTGACTTTCTTGAGACCCTGCCAAGAAATGCACGGTGCCCCATTGCTGTCATGTTTAGCGCAGCTTTGGAGATTGAGTTTAGGAAGAAAGATGTTCTTGTAAATCTTGCAGAACTAGGAGGCGGTTTCCTTATGCATTGTCAAGTATCCCATACCGGTGGTTTTCTCACCCTTTATTGATTTTGCCTCCTCTTGTGTTCTCTGAGTTCAGCAAAGGGAACTCTCCGTTGATGCCGTCGGAAAAGCAGCTTTAACACTCTTACCACTGCCTGCTTCCCAACTTCGACAAAGTTCTGCTTGGAAATATACCCAGTCAGTAACGTTCTACTTGCCAATATTACTTTGTACTTTTGAAGAAGCATCCACCCGCATCACGATAAATTATCCAGTCAATGTTGCCGGGTGGTTAAAGTATTTGTGTAACATATTTAAGAGGATATCTCGCAATTAATTTGGTGAGGATTCCGTTCCTTCACACAGTAGAGTCACACAACGGTTATAAATGTAGCGCTGAGTTCAGAGCCACTTTTTACCAGTAGTTGCATATACCCAGATGTTTTGCATCAAAATGGTGCTCTAACATGTCCACATCTACACTATAATGAGCTACATTATATATATTAGGAATTACTGGCGGGAAATACTAGTTTATCATTACAACGTAGGTGAAAACCTTCCTTCACTTTTTCAACTTAAAGGTTTTTCTCAAGATATAAAGTCGCAGCACCGCGGCGGCTAAATTGTGTGTGACTGGGGCCGGCTCTTACAATGAATAAACAGCATAGACACGATCAATTCGAACTCATCGATTCCCACTAATTTCTAAATATGTTGTGGCACAATAGGCTAGATAATGCGTTGGCTGCCAAAGTCATTTATAAAGTATATATGAGTGTTTCTTTTCAAGAAAAGTATTTGCAAGGCAAATGGTTGCTGCCAGACGCTTCACGCGCAAACTTGGCTCGACAGCATTTGTAGTTATATTCATTGTACGACCTTAGTAGATTCAAAGCTTATATAAGTTGCTTATTGGCTAAATAGACACACCTGGCGGTTCACCTCTCAGCGTGTTTCAAATTTGATGGCCAAGTCGTTGCTGAACGAAGCAATCTCGTGGAAGATGGCATCCTTATTTAGCTTGACCATTTGATCATCTATAGGCTCCATATTACAATCGAGGTTGACTCTGAACTTGTGTGGCTTCTTGAATAGAGGTTTGATTAATCCTGTGACAACGTTTCTGTCACCCTTATCCCCACCATTGACTCCTACATATTTGTGGCTGAAAAAAATGATACTATTATTGTACTTCATTTTCAAATATTTCACTAATTGGAACGTCGGATCCATTTTTTCACCTAGCTGTGACAAATCCGTCGGAAACATTTTTGGTAGCTGAGTATTAGTTATGTTCTTGAATTCCGTTGACTCTAAGATTCCAGATGGTGCTTTCAATGGTTGTGGTGTCTTCAATTGTACTACAAAATCGAAATCTTTCAGTGCCGGGGTGAACAGCAGGTTTATGGTTTGTTTGTTCACACCATGCGTTTTAAGCAAGTTCATGGCAACTTTTGCTAAAGCTGTCAATCTTGTCGCAATAGGTAATGGAATCCCGCTGGAGTACAAAATACCGCTTGGATCATTTTTAGATGCCACGAAAAATTGAAGGTGCAGCCCATTTGGATCACCGCTTCTCAGATTGGTGAAGTTCGATTGAATTACTTTATACTGGGACAAAGTCAATTTTTCAGAAAGTCTCTTCATTGCCTTACTATCTAGCTCTGTGCCGGCATTAAGACTGGTTTCAAATGCAGATTCGAGCTCCTCATCAGGTCTCACCAAATCCAGAATTAGCGGCTCCTCTTTCCAATTCCACTTGCTGATGAATTCTAAAACCTTCAAGAACCCGTTCTCAACTGATCCTGGTATATTGTAAGGGGCGTGATCCACAAATGGTTTCATGGTGATAAGCTCAACTAATTCGTCATTTAAATGGCCCAGTAGTAGGTGCGCATCCAACCATTTTTTGAATAGTCTGGCAACTGGAGAGAAAAAATGGTAAGAGTGGGACAAATTTTCAATTGTTCTTGTGTGCCTTACCGAAGCAAGATACTTGGCAGTAAACTTTAGAAAAGTAGATTCGAGCTCTGGCTTCAACTCTGCTCTTGCGTTAGAGATTGCTCTCAGGTATAGGATCTCATCACGCTCACTCAATACTCTAAATTTAAATCCGTACCCCTCCGGTGTCAAAATATTCAATACCGTTATGTCCATATTGTAAGGGATGGCTTCATCTCTTGTGAAAAAGGATCTGTATTTTCCTTCGAACTTTGATTCTAATTCATCATGGATCTTAAGGAGAAACGCTGTTTTTGCTTTTTCCAAAGAAGTTATTTCATCAGGCCATCTAGAAGAGGTTTCAAACTCTAGAATGACTTCTTGCAAGAAGTCTGGATCTGAATATGCAAATGGAACAGGTTGGCACAAGGATGTGTATCTAAATGCAGAGCCAACCGGTAGAAGGGATTTGACGGAGAGCGGCAACTTCATTTCGAATATTATCCTATAAAGATCATCAAAAGATTTCTTTACGGTTTGAAAGCTACTCAAACTCAAAACCGACATCTTGGAACTTGCTGGTATATTTGGCAGTGGAAGTAATTCCTGGAAATATCTTGCACTAACATTTGTTATACGTGAAGCTTCTGTGATGTGTTTCTTAAGCGCATAACTTAAAATGGATGAGATAATGGGCTCTGAAAATGACGTAGTCCAAACACAACAATGTGTAATGGACCCATCTTTGAAACGACGTAAAGATGATTTAGAACCCCAGAAATTTTTGAATTCTTTAGCTTCTGGTGTTGGTTCTTCTAAGTGTATCGGACCTTTCGTGACTAATTTTTCACATTCAGAAGAATTCACAGTGAGGTTTATCTTGACAGCATCTAAGTTCAGATGCGAACCACTATTTGAGTAAACTTTTCTTTTGCTTATTGGGAAATTATTCTTGTGTCCCACTAGTTCAACATCCAAATATTTGATTCTATCACCAAGGGCATATTTTACAACATTGGTCACCTTGTTGACTAGAAAGTTTTCCAAGGTCACAAATGTGATCTTTTCCATGGGTCCAAAGTTTGAGTTGAGTAAATTCTCAGGGTTGACCTTGCCAGTTACAGGTAATTCCAAATCATATGACAGATCATATTTTATATTATCCACTTGATTTATATTCTTCAAGAACACATTGGAAAATTGATCCTGAACCACGTTATTGAGCATTTTTAAGGTTTCCTGTGCATACATTTTGAGGATTTGATAGGAGGAAATCGACATTTTGCTTAATATATTTACCTTCGTTGTTTTGTCAAATAAGGTCGGCGTCTCAAACCCTTCCTCCACAAATTTAGAAGTAGCGCTTGAATCGGAGTGAAATTGTAAATGGCCCTCTGTACAGAGATCAACTGTAGCAAGATATTTTATGATACCCTTGAATAGCTGGTAAGAGGAAAATCCATGTAAGAGAATCTTATTTCCGTTCACACCACCACCATTCAGTAGAGTAGCCATTAGTATACCAAATTCGAACGATCCAAATCCACCTAATGAGCCTGAGTGTGATACTTTCGAAGTGTATCCACGTTGTTTGAGCCATAATCTACCAAGAATAGTGGCTTCCTTGAATGACTCGGTTTGCTTCTTCGTTTTATACAAGTATTTCAGATAGCTTTCATGTGTAGTTGAGGATAAGACCGAAAAATTGTACAGGGGGGTCGCAGGCAAATTTATGTTAGAATCGCTTTGAGCTATTCTAATACAATTTCTGTTAGGCAGTAATTTTTTTGAGTCAAAACATTTGTAGGGAAACCCAATTATTAAATTGATGGAAAATTTTGTCTTGTAGAAGTTGTATTCTGAATTTGGTGAATCACTGGGAGATGACTTACAGTGAAGCCTTAGGATTGGTAAAAGTCTGTCGTCATTAAAATATGAATATTCTAATTGCAAAAAGCTATCCAGTTTATTCTTTTTAATCAGTATGGATAAATGGTGAGTCAAAAATGCCAAATAAACGCTTCGTTTGTGCAAGCATCTGAAATTTAGAAAATCTTTTTTCTCAAAGAGTTCTTGCGGCATTGTGAGTAATACGTCAATAGTGGAACCGGCGGGCTCGTAAATCCCCGCTTTCAAAGCAAATGATCCTATTAATGATATTGTAGGCTTTTTGTAGCTGACCTTATAATTTGTAGATTGAGGATCCGGTTTAGGGTCAACATACGGAATAGTTACAATCTTGTTTTTGAAGTAAGTGTCCGCTTCCAGGATAGTCTTCTCCTCCCATTCTGGGATATCATTGATCATATCATGCAGCATATGCAAAAATTTTTCAACCTTCAAGATATGAGAATCCTTCAGTTTAACTTGTTGTAGTAGCTCATCTATTTGCATTTTGAAAATATTAGATTTGAAAAGTTCTGCTGTCTCTTGAACAATATGTATCTCTTGTGCAGCAGTGCTTGCAGATTTGGAATTATGATGCCCATTCCTGTTACTTCCCTCCTGGTGATCCTCATCATCACTAGGATCTTTATCATTCTCTTCATCCGCCTCATCCACCACCTCATCTAGAGTGCGCGCTTCATTTTCAGCTGGAGGTTCGACTGACTTCTTTTTTCCTACTCCATACGTAGCTATATCGCTCACTTCAGATGCTTTTCTCTTCAGTGTTGACATGTTCGGTCCCAATAAGTACTCCTCTATACCTTATATAGCAATTGGCGCCTCTAATTATGTACTCTGGAGAGAAAAAAAACCTCTGGATATAACTTTTTGCAGTAGTTCTATTGCAAAATGAATTACTAACGTTTTTCAACGTCGTTACAGGGTATTGTTTATATCTAAGTAAAATATATACTTTCTGTTGTGATTTATTTCACTTGCAACTTGCAATTTTTCACTCGCTTTCGTAGAAAGCATTATGTTCATGTCCGCAGCCTCATGCACTTTCGTAGGGGGAGCCCGCGCTCGAAGCGACTGCCTAGCCTGCGAAAAAGCTAGACAGGCGTCACCGTGCCAAAAGAAGTCTGTCCGGGCCATTAGGCAGGGAGTGCAAAAACGTTAGGCAGAGAGCTGTAGAACAAGAGAGAAGCAGAGAAGATTTGTAAAGTAGGCATTGAAGCCACTGAAGGGGTCTTCACGTCTAGTGGCCTATTAAGTTCACTAATTTTGAGTAACTTTGGTATTAAACTGATGATACACAATCAGTATCTGATAAAAAAAAAGCTAAGATGTCAAAAAATAAAAATTGCCACCTGCCAGAATTGAACTAGCGACCTTTGCATTACAAGTGCAACGCTCTACCACTAAGCTAAGGAGGCATTGTGATATTGTTAAACTAGAAACTTGATGATACTGTTATCACTCAGTAGCTTCAAGCTTATAGCAGGTTTGCATCTCTAAAATAAATGTTGAGAGTGTTGAAAGAGATATTCCTTTTGGGAATTGTCGAAGCTGCTTACGTTAGACATTGCAATAATACTTGGTAATTGTTTGATTATAGAGATAAATAAATCCTCGCTCTTCTCGTAAAGTGAAACGAAGCTTGAATCAAATGGAACTCATCTAGATCAGTATCACCAATATTTATACCTGGTGAAATACACATATTGGATCATCAAACGCTGCTGTCAGTGAAGATTTTTCGCTCTTATGGTCATCATTCAACCCATGATCACACCATTTCTTCGATCCCATAGAATGT
>PPJY03000028.1:0-58683 GCA_003671575.3 Zygotorulaspora florentina | reverse complement strand
CCAATTGAGAAAGTCGTGCTCGTGCTCAAAGTGGAAGTGGCTTTACCAGAGTATGCAGTGTACGAGGTCGAGTAGGTGGTAGCAACAGTTGGGGTCTGCACCTCGTAGATCACATATGGAGTGGTCAAACTGTCAGAACCGATCGAAAAAGTCGTGCTCGTGCTCAAAGTGGAAGTGGCTTTACCAGAGTATGCAGTGTACGAGGTAGAATAGGTGGTAGCAACAGTTGGGGTTTGAACTTCGTAGATCACATATGGAGTTGTCAAACTGTCAGATCCAATTGAGAAAGTCGTGCTCGAGCTCAAAGTGGAAGTGGCTTTACCAGAGTATGCAGTGTACGAGGTAGAATAGGTGGTAGCAACAGTTGGGGTTTGAACCTCGTAGATCACATATGGAGTGGTCAAACTGTCAGATCCAATTGAGAAAGTCGTGCTCGTGCTCAAAGTGGAAGTGGCTTTACCAGAGTATGCAGTGTACGAGGTCGAGTAGGTGGTAGCAACAGTTGGGGTCTGCACCTCGTAGATCACATATGGCGTGGTCAAGCTGTCAGATCCAATTGAGAAAGTCGTGCTCGAGCTCAAAGTGGAAGTGGCTTTACCAGAGTATGCAGTGTACGAGGTCGAGTAGGTGGTAGCAACAGTTGGGGTTTGAACTTCGTAGATCACATATGGCGTGGTCAAACTGTCAGAACCGACAATATTCGATGACACGGTGCTGTAGGTAGATGTACTCTTGCCATTCCAAGCTCTATATGATGTTGTCGTGACTGGTTTAACAGCTGGAGCACACTGGCTTGCATCATTACAGTTATACCTCCAATAAAAGCCGGGCATATTTGTTTGTGAGTGACCCTGATTATCGTAGTTATTACAGCCAGTGTTCATATCGAAAGTTTTAGTTCCCCATGCCCAGTTATTACAGTTTTGGGCCACTGTGCCCTGACAATACTCATAGTGAAATTGAAAATTTGGCATCCACACTCTATTTGATGAATCAACATTTGCGTAGACCTGTAACGTAACGGTATAATCGGTAGGATTGGTAATAGAATAGATTTTTTCATTTATTCCATATAGGACCATGGTTGAGACAGGGCCTTGGATATTTATAATCTTAAGCCCCCATAATGTGTTTAGCGGGATTGTTTTGTCACCCTGGACCCGGATTGTCATATTGTAAAGATTAGATTGAATCCATTTGACACTGGTAATATTTAGGTAGTATGGCATGATACCCTGTTGGTTAGTTCTCCAGGAGAAATCTAAATTGGGACAGCCATTTACTATACTGCAGCACGATGACGACGAGTCCCTTTTTGAAAGTCCCACATTATCGAACTCACCACTTGTAAGTGTGGGTAAAGCAGTGGTGTATGAAACTATGCTTGATACAAGCCATAGAATCGTTAGAACCGGAAATCTCATTTTTATTGCTAAGATTTAACTTGAGTAGTGCTTGTTCTGGTTGATATACAACAAAGGAGAAAAGGACATGTCGAATCCCATAAATTAACTATTAGTCCCACCTTAAATATTGCCTGAAATCCTTGAGCCAACTTTGAGTGACTTGACTTGCATGGCACACAATACTCTTCAAATTACCTGATATGTCGTTAATTATCTGATTTAGCACTTCCAGGCAACTTCCAAGGAACTCTACAGTATGCCGCACTGCTCATAATCGTCGCAGCGAAGAAGGTCTACGTACCTATCGGGCGTGGAAATATCGCATTTCTTGATGGAGTAACGTTTTTCCAACTTCAAACTATCAATAATACATATGTGGAAAAATTCCTCCGACACTTGGCTAGGTGAAAAAAGGAAGAAAGTAACCTTTTGAGAATTTGTTTTTCTGAAGCGTGCTGCCTTCCGTAAGATAAAAATTTTTGAGATCTGTCCGCGATCACCGTAGATCGCGAAGCCCACTTGCGCCGTAGCAAATCTCAGAGCATTTTTCTCTGAATTTCTTTTGTTTCTTTTTTGGAACATTTTCGTACATTTCGGGAAAGAAAGTAAAGCGGGGTGGGATGAAGACTCTTCGAATCGGGTCCATGGAACCCTCTTTGTGCGCGCGATCGTCTGGAGGCGGAAATCACTTTTTCAAGACCGAAGAAGAAAAAGTAAAGTAGCGGCTTCGCCTGAATTCTGCAGCCACTGCAGCCTAGATGGCTGAAATTCTCTGCTTCTAGATTGCCTCACTTCTGTGATCGTCGGGAACTTCGTCTTTTGTTTTGTTTTCTCGTTTTGCTGCAAGATTACTCTCTGCGCAGTATACGTGAAGCCTACTTACGAAGATCACGAACTGAGGCGATCGTGTAAAGATCGGACGAAGATCGGACGAAGATCACGAACTGAGGCGATCGTGCAAAGATCGGACGAAGATCACGAACTGAGGCGATCGTGCAAAGATCGGACGAAGATCGGACGAAGATCGGACGAAGATCGGACGAAGATCACGAACTGAGGCGATCGTGTAAAGATCGGACGAAGTTCCCGAAGGCACCAAACAGTAAGAAAGGAAAAATACCCATCGCTGCTCTGTTTCTTTTTTCTCGCTACGTCGTTATACTGAGATTTGCATTTTGCAACACAATAATAAGAATGGTGTGAAAAAGATATAGAGCACTACAGAAATTGAATCGCACTCAATCGCGTACCATGATTGGAGTGCCTGTATGAATGTGATCCAATGCGTATATCGAATTAATATTACACAATTAGCATTGTGCCGCGGGTAAGTTACCTTCCCTCTCTAGAAAAGGCCGAAACGGAAATACTTTATTCTTGATTCGAGTTCTTTTTCTTTTTTTCTTACTCTTTTGCAAATTGAGGCCCATTGAATGACTAATCGTTGCAAGGCTTGGCTAAATTGAAGCTCAATTCCTTTCCAGTGTCGCACCATCTTTTTCTGCTTCCGAGTGGTTCTCGGGAGTTGACGTATGTCAACTTTTGTTGCGCTCCCGTACTTTTCCTGCTAACATGCCTGTGAAACCCAATCATGCGCGATGTCGTGGTGTAGTGGCTTCTCTTACTGTCAATTCACTTCCTTTCAGTATTTCCTTGATGCACGCGCTTTTGCCTTCTTCCTATCAACATTGACAATTCTTGGTGGCTGCCTTTACCCCGCTGAAAGACTTGGTCGAGAAAAGTTTGTCTCGTGTATAGTTATGTTAATGCGCGGCGGTTTAACTTTTGATCTGTTGTGAATGAACATCATTGAAGGTTGCTGAGTCGTCTGATTGTTCTGTTCCTGTGTCAAAGTAGGCCTTTTGATCTCTGGCGCTGACATAAAATGCAGGTTCTGAGAGAATATCAAGACAACTGCAGCCACGGCATTAAGTGCAACGGCGCATCGCGTATTCCATAACAGGGTGACAAACAAGTCGCAATAAATCTCAAGCACACGTGTTACTTCACAGAAGCAGGATTAAACTTCCAAGATCTGCCCGAACTGACAGGACATTGAACAGGATCTCGGGCGAGCCAAAACTTGCTGTTGGCCAAAGGCCCGTCAGCGTCTTGACAGAGAGTTCAGTGCAACAAAAAACGTCATTCTCCCTTATTTTACTGAGCATTTGATGGAACCGGTAGTGCCTTACGCAGTCTCCAGCCATTGTCCGCTCAAGTGCGGGGGCAAGTGCCTAATGGATTAGGAGTTTACATAATCTAAGCGCCCGAGCATACACTTAGGTTTACGATCTATCACTTTGGACGCCACGTTAAAATAGCCATATTGTCATGACGAATTTGTGACACGAGCGAATGAGACTTCAATTAGTATAAGATCCATTCAGTCAAGGTTGTCTGAAACCAATATATAATTTCACAACAGCCGGTATACTACGATTGGTTATTTAACAGGATTCTAAGCGACAAAATGAAAGTCAGGTTTGCGAAACCAACTTACAGTGTCAGTAAAATATCTGCTATTATTTCGATATCTGGGTTTATAATGGGGATGGATATTTCTTCATTGGCCGTTTTTCTTGGGAAGAAACACTTTGAAGAAAAATTCAAGATGCCAGGTTCGCTCGAACAAGGACTATTGGTGGGAGCTAGTCCTTTAGGTGGGCTGATCGGGTGCCTCCTGTATGCTATTCTAGTTGGAAAGCTTGGTAGGGTGACGTCATTTCGCGTTGGGTGCATGCTTTGGGTTAAAGGCTCGATGATAAATGTTTTAGCTTTCAATCTTTGGATGGTGATATTAGCGCGTGGGATAAAAGGCATCACAGCAGGGTTGTTTTCCATTTTGATAGCCGCTTATATTGGCGAAGTCATACCAAAGCAGAAAAAAGGACAAACAATGGCCCTTATCCAACTTTCATTTTCCTTATCAATACTTTTAGTATACTATTTGTGCATTGGATTGAATTCTTTGAAAAGCCAATTATCGTTTAGATTGACATGGGCGATCGAAGCAATCCCAGCAGTAGGCCTATTTGTCTTCACGTTGTGGTTACCAGAATCACCGGAATGGTTGACATTGCATGGCGATTATTTGATGGCAGAAGAAATACAGAATAATTTGGCCAAGGAGTATAATCGGCAAAATAGAGGCAACCCTGTCAAATTGTTGAACAAGTTAGATTTGGCCATGGCGTACCAAGAAAGCTCAGAGAAGTTTCGTTTCAAAGATTTTCTGAGAGAAAACTACTGGAAACAAACACTTATGGGGGCAACTTTGCAGCTTCTGGTACAATTTAGTGGGATAAATATCTTGATGTATTACATTATTTTCATCTGTGATATGATTGGTTTGGAGGGAACGGTAAGAATCGTATCAGCATCAATACCTTATATGATCAATAGTGCGTTGAGCCTACTACCAATAACTTTCATGGATCATGTGAGAAGGAAAGATATTACATTGGCAGGGGGTTTTCCACTTGGTATTATAATGGTAGCGATTGGAACACTCATGGGTATCAATGGACATAAAGTGGAGCCGATTAATGGCAACAAATCTTTGGTTTGGGTTGTAGATAGAAATACGGGCCCATTGGTAATGGGACTTTGTTTCCTATTTGTTGCAGTATTTTCCGTCACCCTATCTTGTGGCCCATGGATATACACAAACGAACTTTTGCCAACAAAGGCAAGAGCTAAAGGACTTCCAATTTGCATGTCCATAGGTTGGTTGGCCAATTTTTCATTGACATTGTTGGGGCCTACAATGCTGGCGTCATTGAAGTGGCGCACATTTGTTTTGCTAGGGGCTATCACTTTAGCTATTAGCATCGCGATACTAGTATTTTTTCCAGATACAAAGGATTTGAGTCAAATTGAAATTGATTCTCTCTATCTTAAACTAGATATTAAAGATAAGGGATACCTTGACACAGGAAAAGAACAATCAGACGACTCTAACGACCTTGAAAGTAACATAACTCCGCAAAATGTGACTCCCATTATAATTATTGATCAAAGAAGAGACCATTAAATATAGAATACGTAATCCTCCGCCTAATCATGGTATTTTCCTTCTTAATAACTTGTACCCAGTAGCGAACTGATTTTTACTGTTTTTTATGAAAGATTCTTTCCCAAAAGTTATTCATTCACAACTACAATTAAATATTAACCCGAAGCACAAAACATAATTATATACGAAGTAAACTTTTCTCAGCGTTTAAGAAGGGAAATCTAGAGGGAGATCGCTCCAGAGGTGCGCAATAGACACCAGATCCATAACATACCGACATGTTTTCGCTGTCCCAGAGGTTTCAAACTGTATCAAACCAAGCAATCACCTTTGCTTGTTTTATTGCTATATTCATCATTGCAAGCTCATGGCTTCAATTGACGCAGCAGCATGCCTTCGCGGTACCTTCCAATATCGAGAATATAAGAACCTCCATCAACTTAAGGACGAGTAGATACTATGGAGCGACCAACGGAAAACCAAAGGAAAACTCCAAGGTAGTCTTTGATTTGGATTCAGACCTTTCCCCCCTGTTTAATTGGAATACCAAGCAAGTTTTCATCTATTTAACTGCAGAATACGATGGATCAACAAGGTCCCAAACTAAAAGCGAAGTTACCTATTGGGATAAAATTTTAACAAATAAAAATGACGCCAAGTTGCATTTAAAGAATTTCAAATCCAAGTATGCCGTTTGGGACCTTGAGGACGTTTTTGTAGGCAGGGAATTAACATTTAAATTAAAATGGAATATACAGCCGTGGATTGGTCCTTTGATCTACGGTGAAACGTTGGGTAGCGAAACTATCAAAGTTACATCAGGAAAATCAACTAATAAAAAGTAGAAGAACGTTTAGGTACTTGGAATGGAGAATAAGCATATGACGCGTGTCATCGACAACAACAGGAATATAATAATGTTGCGTGAATGATACCCGAATATTCAAGAAAAAATATCAAAAGAAGCAGAGCGTTTTTTTGCTACAGCCATAATCCGCCGATTCATTTGCAGCAGCTGGGGGTATATTCACAAGCTCTAAGATATGTAATATGTACAGATTAGAATGCTTCCTCCTACTAGAGGTGTTCGTTAAAATTTATCATTGCATATAAGCTTTGAAATCATTATAAGAAGAATTTATTAGGGATTAGGTTGCTTCATCTGACTCAATTATTATTGCATCAGAATTCAGAGACGGGAATAACTCTCTTTTTTGACCTGACCTTTTCCATATATAACGATCGATCTTCTTCCAGCTGCGACCAGCCTTGAACCTGTTCCCTTGGTTTCATTAAATAATTTTTCATAAAGTGGGGGTACTTCTCAATCAGTCTTCGAACTTCCTTTTGCAAGTCTGCGGATTTGTTCAAATATTGGTCTGCGGAAGCCATGATCCGGGCGTAAACTTCAGATTTGAGGTACAAAGATGGCGTAAAGCTTTCTGGGTGTTCTTTTTTCTGCTCCAAAAGCCATGCTTGCCTCTCGATTGCTGTTGATTCTTGAGCAAATCTTTTGAGTAATCTGTGCTTATGTATCAAATTAAAACCATGGATGAAGTTGTCGTTCACAATCTTCAAACCAAACTCGATGGTTCTTGAATCCTCGAACATAGCTCTTATTGCAACATTCCAGGAATTGTTATCTATTACAAAACCGTCCCGCTGCATTTTTTCAAGCAGCTCTGGGAGGCTTTTGATATTTTGAGTCACCAGCAAATGCTGAACCTTGTACGACAAGAGACCAACAAATAAGGTGGACAATTTTTTATTTTTGACGGTAGTGGAGCCAATCTTCTGGCATTGTTTGATACGTAAAATATACTTTTGGAAAATTATGTCAAAATCCTCCCACTGCTCGATCTCGGCATATAATACCATCAGCGAACGCATGATGATAAATTTGTTATCGAGCATCGAATCTTCGTTTCCATAGAATAGTGACCTATAGCGGTTTAGCAAATCAAGCGCTTTCATTGGGTTGTAGAATTTAGCCACAACTCGCATCGGCCATGCTATGACAGAGGGATGTAAACGCGAAAAAGTTATATCTAGAGTGTGGTTGGCAGCGTTCTTCATGATTTTGTCCAATAACTCGATTGATCTATCAAGGTCTCCTTTTGTTTGCATCTGGAATTTGAAAGTAGCCTTTATCATTAGATAGAGAATTTTTGAGTTGACTGGAACTTTCTGCTCGTTCATTTTTTTGTACAAATCAAAAACTCCTTGATGATATGATATTTTGTCATACGCCTGCATGATTGTTTCATAATGAGAGGCATCTACCTCGAATTTTGGATGTTTAATTAACTGTTCCAATGTATGCTCAGCAGTTTCAAAGTCTTTCTTCATGTCTACTAAATATTGTATTGTTACCTTGTAAAATTCTGCATCCGTTGTGATTTTTTGGACTATAACTTCACTCATTATGGATTCACATTTAGCCTGATCTTTGAGAAAAATACACGCTTTGATTGCCTTGCTGTATATAGAAATCAGTCGTTCCCTCACAGGATCAACTTTTGCGAACTGTTTAAACAGTTTTAATGCCTCTTGCGGCATACCACTCTCAATATACACATCCATCAAAGAAGCAACCCCTGCTCCTGTTGGGAGAATGTCATAATCATTTATCATGACATTAAAAAGCTCTTGTGCAATAGGAATGTTTGTGAATCTTGAGCACATATGTATCAAGATTGCAAAGTGCGTTTCTGTAATAGTTGCCTTATCATTTTCCGTCATTTTCTTCAGAAGACGCAATCCTCCATCAATATCACCTAATCCTCGGTACACTTTAAACATTATAGTGTAAGCAGAAGCAGAAGGTGCAATAGAATATTTTTCGAAGAGCTCGAATTGCGTGAAACAACCATTTAAATCACCTGTTTTATAATGAGCCAAGAGTAATGAATGTAGGATTGGATACGTTGGAATCATTTTTCTTCTCAGCAATTGAGTGTAAAGTTTATCTACACTTTCAAGTTCGCCTATTCTAGCCATTGAGTGCATGACGATGCCATAGTGTAATATATTAGGCAACTCTCCTATACCAAACAATGTATTGAATTGTTGTTGAAGTCCCTGCCAATCTTTTGAATTTGCATGGGCAACCAACAAGTAGTCGAATTGAGTATCCTCGTTATGAGCTTGAGGATACATCTCATAAGTGGGTTTCACCAAAGAGAATTCTTTGAAATGACAAAATTTTTTCAAGATGCATGTTAAATCCGAAGGATCTACCGGTAATTCTCTTTTAATTTTAAAAGACCAGATGACTCCTACCATTTCGAAGTTTCTTGTATATGCAAATAGATACAATAGAGTGGAAGCAAATTGAGATGCAGCAGATGACCCTTGAGCAGTGTGAATGGTCGTAAGGCAATTATTGAAAAAAACCTTATCGTTTATCCTTTTTTCTCGCAGGTAAAATAACATCGTCTTTAGAATATATTTGTATTGAATATAGTTAGTGAAATTGCAGTGCCCCATCAGAAGTTTTACCCACCTAGTCCACTTCAGAATAGGAACTTTTTCATTGATGTCACCAGTTGACTTTGCGACCTCATGTAAATCCACAAATATGCTGTTTATTAGATCAATGACTGCTGGCCTTCTTGAAATGGAGAATTGTGCAATTACTTTAGTCATCGTTATATCAATAAGGTATGTACTTTTAGTCCTCACTAGTGACCTAAAATATCTCTTCAATTCGTTGAATGATACATCATCGCGTAAATCGCTATTACCACCATCAACAAAAAGAAGTTTCTTTCCTATGGTGACCACATTGGTGAAAGCTTGGCGTTCATATAAATATCTGATAACATAGTTTCTCTCCGTAAAAGTGGGCGGGTCTCGTTGCTTCCTCATGTAATAGGACAGCAAAAAAGTAGTTTCTGCTTGTTTTAAAGGACTTTCAGACACATCATGAAGAATAGATTTGATTTTCTTTGGTATAGCAGGAGTCCACTGAACTTTATCATAATGTTTTATAAGTGGCTTTGCATACCGTAGCATAATCTACCACTTCACAGATAACCTATCGAACAGAAGGAGAAGTATTTTAAGTATCTCAACCTTCTTCAATTACCCAGGATTACCAATGGCTTTCTCTCACTTGAAGTTCAGAATTATGTGAATGGATTCTGATACCAGTCATACATATACCTAGGCCGCCTGGAGAATATTTTTCGACGCCTTTAGAATGGAAAAACAAAAAATGTCGGACAAAAGTTATGACCGGTAATAAAAAATTTCTAGCTCATCTCATCTCATAATGATTACAAGCAACTCTAAGAAAAGATTGTTCAATTCACATTATCGAGACATCTTTCTTACCAAGCATATTACAACGATATGGCAACTACTAAGCAACAACAGAACCGAAAAAAATTCACGAAAGAATACAAAATAAAAGAGATACAAAAAAGTCTGACGAAGAAGGCTAGATTAAGGAAAGGTTATCTTAAGGCTTTGAAGGAGGAAGGATATAGTATTCCAGACAAGAGACCCACCTCTATACCAAATAAGCCTTCGAAGAATTTGAATGGCGAGGAGAATAGAAGAAATTTCGAACAAAAAAAGGAAATTATACAACAAAGAAAAAAATCACACAGGGACGCTCTTGAAGAACGTAAGAAAAATGACTTCAGTAAGCTCAAGGAGGCTAAGGAAAAGTTGCAAGAACGAGAAAAAAGGAGGGTAAAATTGGCTAAAAGAACTAAATCAGGCCAACCGTTAATGGGTCCAAGGATCGAAGACCTGTTATCTAAGATTAAAGAAGACGAAACTTACACCAATTGAAAACGTCAACTTTTGTATTTAGAATATACAGTTTTAATTTAAATATGTACATGAAGGGTAAAAATGGCAGACTTTGAGCCTGATAGCACTAAGTATGAGAATTATCTCAAGTGCATTTATTTAATTTGCTGCTTCTTTGCAAATTCTGCAATTAATTCCTTTTGAACGTGTGGTGCAGTTGGAGCATAATGGCTGAATTCTAACGAGAATTCACCCTTGCCTTGTGTAGAAGCTCTCAGAGAAGTCGCATATCCGAAAAGATTACTTAACGGGCACTCTGCCTTTATAGTGAATTCATCGTGTCCATTTTCAGTGTCCTGGATCACAGCTTGTAGTTTATTCAAAGATCCAATTACATTGCCCTGGAACTCGTTCGGGGAAGTGACTGAGACAGTCATTATAGGTTCCAAAACAACAGGGCTTGCGCTTAAGAATGCTTCTCGGAAAGCAGCCATTGTGGCGGTCTTGAAAGATAATTCATTGGAATCAACAGCGTGAATAGCACCATCATTGATCAGCATTCTGACACCCAAAACTCTATGTCCAACCAAAGGACCTTTTTCACAAGAATCATCGAATCCTTTTCCACAAGCGGCTAAATATTTATCAGGGATACGACCGCCGACGACTGCAGTTTCAAAAATATTATCTTTAACACCCTCTTCAACAGGAGACAGGGTACCGATAACTCTACCAAACTGCCCAGCGCCACCAGATTGTTTTTTATGAGTATAATCAAAATCTGCTGGAATCGTGATAGATTCTCTGTAAGAGACTTGTGGCTTACCTGTAGTACATTCCACATTATATTCACGTCTCATTCTTTCAACATAAATTTCCAAATGAAGTTCACCCATACCGGAAACAATAGTTTCTTTAGATTCAGGATCAAATCTGACCCTAAAAGTGGGGTCTTCTTTTTGGAAACGATTCAAAGCCTTTGAGAAATTGGCAGCATCTTTTGTCTTTGGAGTGATCGATAAAGAGACAACAGCATCAGGCACGAACATTGAAGACATCGAATAATCAACAGTCCCGTCGGTGAAGGTGTCACCAGAAGAACATTCAATGCCAAAAGTTGCACAAATTTCTCCTGATCCAACCTCATCAATATCTTCCATCTCGTTTGAGTGCATCCTAACCAACCTAGAAATTTTTACTTTCTTACCAGTCTTTACGTTTGTGATGTAACTACCCTTTCTCATGCGTCCCTGATAGACACGTATATAGGTCAATTGACCATATTGGCCCTCTTCAAGCTTGAAAGCTAAACCAACAAAAGGTTGCTGTGCAGATGGAATTAGGTTTATTTTGGTTTCTTCATGTGCCACATCTAATGCTGTATTCAACACTTCAGAAGGATTAGGCAAGTAATCGACAATGGCGTCTAATACCGGCTGAATGCCAGTATTTGCCAAAGCAGATCCCATCAAAACTGGGCTGAATTTTCTTGCAATTGTAGCTCTACGAATGGCATCCTTGATTTGGGTAGGTGTGGGTTCTAGTTCCTCCAAGAACAGTTCAGCCATCTGATCGTCAACATCGGCTAATGTTTCAATCAAAATTTGCCTCTTTTCTTCGACCAGACTTTTCAAGTCTTCTGGAATCGGGCCTGAAACAATATTTTCGCCATTATCCCCCTTGTTGTAAATTGCTACACGGTTAATGATATCAACAATACCCTCCAAATTGGATTCGGCTCCGATTGGAACTTGGATTGCAGCAGCAGGTATCCTCAATTTAGCATTGACCTGAGAAATGGCTTTGAAAGGATCTGCACCCATCCTGTCCATCTTATTAATGAAGGTAACTCTTGGAACATTATATCTACGCATTTGACGATCCACAGTCACAGTTTGAGACTGCACACCAGAAACAGCACAAACGACTAATACTGCCCCATCTAAAACTCTTAGAGCACGTTCAACTTCGATAGTAAAATCAATGTGACCAGGCGTATCGATCAGATTGAAATGTAAATCCTGACCATTTTTTTCCCAAGAACAATAAGTGGCAGCCGACTGAATTGTAATACCTTTCTCTCTTTCTAGATCCATTGAATCCATTTTAGCACCGACGTTGTCACGGCCTCTGACTTCGTGGATCGCTTTGATTCTACCAGTGTAGTACAAGACACGTTCAGTGAATGTCGTCTTACCCGAATCAATGTGTGCAGATATACCAATATTACGTAAAATTGAGGCTGCTTTGACATCTGAGGGTTTTAAATTTCCAGAGATTTGGTCCAAAATTACCTTTTCTTCCTCATAAGTGGAGCTTAGCATACTATTACTATGAAATGGTTGTCTGCGAGGAGCTAATTTAGTTCCCGGAGCACCACGCCTTGCGAGGCTAAGGTATGCGCATTGCAGACTGCCTACTCGCAGTGAACCAACGGTCTTAGTCAGTAACATCAAAGGACTTTACCAGGGAATTGCCTTTTTTTGATTGAAGATTTCATTCTTCGCGAATAAATTTCAGTTATACACTGTACAATCATCAAATTTTTACGTAACATCCATGCACCGCATTACCGTCAAAACACTCTATTTAATATAAGCTATGCGAAGGTACACATTATAGATTTAATGCTATTTTCATTAGCAGATTAGTGTGCGATGTTGTTGTCATCTAAAACCTGTTTCAAGGTGTCGTAAACTTTTTGGTCATCTGGGACTACCTCTGCTAATCCATAATCCGCGATAGCGTATAAACCCCATAATCCGACAAGGGTTGACACTATAAATGCAATGTAACCTTTAGCTGTGAACCCCGTTGGAAGAGGTTTGGGTTGCCTTGGTAAACCATTCATATTGAACCAATCATCGGAATGTCCCGCAGCATTACCTTTATTAGGAATGCCAGCCGCCGAGCAAACTTCTTTGTAATTATCGGATAGAACGTTTGCTTCCTGCAATGCCAAAGGGTCTTCTATGAAAACTGATGCCAGCCCTTGTGTTAAATGCCAATCGACATGGCAATGGAAGAACCAAACTCCTGGATTATCAGCCTTAAATCTAAGAACTGTGTGTCCATTGGAATGCAAAAGAACTGTATCACGTAAAGCTGGTTTTTCTGGGAACGGCATTAATGGAGCCGACTCGTTATATGGAACTGAAATTTTATCCTGATCCTCTGGTGGATAATTCCCATCTTCGTGATAGCCAGGAGATTGCTGCACTATTTGGAAATTGTGCCCATGTAAATGGAATGGGTGTTTACCGGGATCATAATTATTGAGCACCACTTCAACAATCTCCCCCCTCTGTAGGACATACGCATTTATGTTGTTACCGTATATACGAGGATCATTTGCATATTTTCCAGAAGTCAACACAGTGGTTAAAGTGGGAACCTTTGGATGAACATAAGTGACATTATTGAAAAATGCATAACTAACACCGTCAACCAAATTGTTCATCCTTACGTCAAATGTAAGCTGAATGTCGTAGTCGTCATAAAGCTCAACCTCGTCATATGTTGTCAAGTAGAATTCGTCTGCAGCTTCACTGAAATCGTCAACATAATATTCAGTGGGCTTGCTGTACTTCTTGCTATAAGAAACTTCATGGGTCCTATTTAAAACCAATTCGGGTGGTATAGAATCCAGCATATCCTTATCCATTATTTGCATCAAAGCATAATTCTTTTGTGAGTTATTCTTTGCCTTTATAAGAACACTCATTCTCTGCCCGGCAGTCAGGTACAAAAGCTTTGTCGTTTTGGGTTTCACGTAAACGCCATCAACTTCAACAATGGTAAAATCATGAGATTCTAGCGCCACGTATTGGGAAACAAATAACCCTGAATTGATAAAACGCAACAAGTACGTTTTCCCCTGTTGAAAATCAAGCGTTGCATTAAGAGTGTTGTTGAACAACAAATTTTGTGGAATGGGCTCCGCACCGGTTGGATTATACCTTGATAAAAACTCATCTGTGACAGTAGTGTATGGTTTCCAATAAAGTTCAGAGAGTTGAATGATCTTTTCTTCGTCATACTCGAAAGGCTCTTCATCATCATGAATGATGAAAGCACCTCTCATACCATCGCCGTATTGTGCACCTGAATGTGCATGGTACCAATAAGTACCAACTTGATCTCCCACGGTAAAATTATAGAGATAGGTTTGCCCAGGTGCTATGGGACATTGCGTAACCATAGCTGGTCCATCCATTTGAATCGAGTTCCCATCACTGATATTGTGAAACAAACCATGAAAATGAAGAGAAGTCATCGTATCATCCTCAAATCCATTTGTTAGGTACAGCTCCACTCTGTCTCCTTTGCTTACATGAATGTCGGGAACAGGCCAGTGACCATTGAATCCGATCATCTTTCTTTCATGGACACCATCTGGATTAGCTGTGACCCAACCCGTTGTAAAATTAAAACTGTGAACTTTGGCGCTCACCAAGGATACCCTTAGAAGTGTCACGATTAGCAGAAGTTGCTTTATGAAACTCATCCTTTTTGTGACAAAAAGAATAAAAGCAAAGATATTGCTGAGCTAGTTCACTGCGGCGCAAAATGTCAAAGTTAGATAAACCTCAACTCTTTTAAACCCTAGATTCGTAAAGAATAGTGTCTCGATGGTATTATCTTCTGCGTTCTTTCAAGTTTAGCAGATATCATTTCATGTATATAATATATTAATATGATTTTCATTAGTGCGATTTTGTACGTATTCAAATTTCAGGGTGCGATGATGACAGGTCTATAAGCGCGGCGGACGACGGAAGATCGCCTCGCCAGCTTTTTCGTCTACATAGATATCTATCTCAAGGAACTTTAAATCTCCATACAGTATGCTCGCAAAGGAAGTAGGTGCATAGCCCCCAGCACGTTGAGATCAGCATAATAACCACTTTTTGTTCATTCAAAATCAAATTTCTTGAGTTTCTTCGTCTTTTTTCAAATGAAGATTGAAAGTATAATTGTGTTTTGGCTGGGATGATGCCAGAGTATTATGTCAAAACACAAAGAAAATCCTTCTCGATACTCCCGCTATTGGGGTGCCATCTAAACCTCAAATCTCATTAACGGCCAAAAAATCTTTCATGTTAAGCTGCTTCAGCTACTCCGATATTGAAATCGATCGCCTACCAGATGTGTTCCTGAATAAAGTTTGATGGATAATGATGCCAATTGGAAAATACAAATAAAAGGATTGAACCGTTAAAAATCAAGTGCCGTGCAACTACAGTTTATCGGATTTCTTTCCGACTTATCGCTGAAATCTTGGAATCAGAAGTACCCGGGAGCGTATAGAACACCATCATATAACCGAGCTCTCTACTAGAGGACTCAATATGAGTGTTCGAATAACAGGTCAGAAATTGGCCTGTTCGGGTGGATTTGCCGCCGAGGTGCCGTCGCACAAATAGGTCTGACACTGCACGAAGTTTTCAGTTAGAAAGGACCAATGACACTTTCGAGAGTCCGGCTATTTGAATTTTCCCAATCCCCCCCCCCCCCTCGCCAAATCTGAGTTAACTATCTCCCGTAATGGTGATCTGCTCCCCGAAAGGCGGCTTGAGGAGTCTCGTTAATCTGAATTATTTCTACACACTCCCTCTTTCTATTAGTAAAACTTCTAGGAATCTTCAGAAACTGATACCTATATGACTATATAACAGCAAGACCATGAATATATTTACACACATCATTTCTTGAGCTTGATGGTGATTCGACTATTCTGGACCTTCAATGATGGTCTTAATGACCTCAGACCCACGTTCGACATTATACTTGTAGGCTTCAACAGCCTCCTTGAAGGGAAACTTACGTGTGATCAAGGCCTTCGCATCGACTCTACCTGTGCTTACTAAAGTGACCGCATCTTTGTAATCGCCCTTGAAATATCTAAAGGCACCATGGAAAGTCAGTTCTTTAGCGCAAATTTCACTCATTGGTAAAAGGACATCGTCTTTGCCCATACCGACCTGCACCACAGACCCACCCTTTCCACAGACTTTTACTGCGGCTCTACTACAGGATTCTACGCCGGAGCATTCAAAAACAACATCAGGTTTTTTACTTCCCAAGGCCTTCTCAATTTCTTTGACTATGTCGCACTCCTCTTCATGAGGCTTCCATCTAATAGCATGAGTGGCATGAAATTGTTTAGCTCTTTCCAACTTATGCTCCACGACATCGACAAAGACAACATCAACCGCTCCGAATGCGCTCGCCACTGAACCAGTTAAGAGGCCGACAGGACCCGCACCAAATACAACTGCAACACTTCCAAAGGTGGTTTTGGCCAATTTATTCGCATGCACAGCAACAGATAAAGGCTCCACGGCCGCACCTTCCTCATATGAAACGTGATCTTCTAGTTTGTATACAAAATCCTTTGGGACAACGAAATACTTTACAAGAGTGCCGTCGTATGGGGGGGTTGCACAAAACTTCATGTGAGGACACAAGTTATAATGACCTGACATGGTCTCTTCAGAATATCTGCTCGGAATACCGGGTTCGATGGCAACCCTGTCACCGACTTTAATACTTTCAACTTTATCTCCGATTTCAACCACAATACCGCTTGACTCATGGCCTAGAACCATTGGTGACTTTACAACAAAGTCACCAATAGCACCGGTCTTAAAGTAGTGTACGTCGGACCCACAAATTCCGGTTGCCTTGATCTGCACTTTGACATAATTAGGATCCTCTATCTCTGGAATTGGACGTTTTTCAATCGTTATAACACCCGGCTTTTGCAAAACAACTGCGTCTTGTTGGCCTCCAGACATTTTGATAATTTTTATTAGGTTAGCTTCACTCTCACTTATCTCCGGACTCTCCCCTTTTGATGAACGTTCCTCAGAAAATAAGCTCCTTTATATATGTACTGAGTATGAAATGAAAAATTGGTGGCTATATAGCCTATTTACTTCTTACAGACCTTTTTTTAGCAAATAATTGCTCGGGCTTATTCTATTCAATGCAAAGTATCCCGTGCTTTCCTTGTTTTTTTTGCAAAAATTCTTCTCCGGCACCAATCCTTGTGGGGGGGGAAGTTGCGAAACTCTCCGAGATTCTGAGTTGAAATGATAGATAGAGCTGACAATCCCAGTATTATTCAAGTGGCTGTGATTGAAGTAGGGGAGGTCGAAGCAAGCCCATTCCCACCTCCGGTACTATCAGCATCGGCATTATTAGTGTGGCTAGAATTTGGCTTTTCACCTGTATTAGTGTCGGCGCTGGCATCACGGTTAGAGTTGGGATTCGTAGACGGCACAATGTTACTATCTTTCTTGAGGATATTGTGGACTTCTAAAAGAATGCTGCCTATGTCAGATGGATCACACGATATACCGTCACCTAATTTCACGGCGTTAACGTGCTTGAACTCAGATTTCATCGTAGGGGTCTCCTTTGTATCTAACATAAATACCTGATTGCGCACCTGATGAACAAGTGGATAAGCCAGAGATTTGGTAGAAATATGTTCTTCGTCCGAAAAATGCACATAGAATTGAGTCTTTTTCCGGCCATTGTGTGAAATATTTTTCAGTTCAATTATCACAGTGATCTTGGTTCCAGATTCTGGATTATGATAAAGTAATTGATACTCGCAAAGATTATGCAACCCCAAATTTATCATTGTGAAGCTAGTTTTATTTTCCTGATTCTGAGAAAGGATGACTTTCAAAGTGGTGAATAATGATGAGGTGAACTGCAAGTAGTTGAAAATGAAATGGTAATCCATGTGTTCGTTGTCGATAAAAGGCTGGATAATATGTTGTGGATTAGAAGGCGAAAGTTTCACAGTCAAATTTTCAACTGTTTGTTCATTTGTTGTGATGCTAATAGTACAATCCTGATTATCTGTGCTGCTCTTCAAATATTTGAATGAAATCTCGTTAGGTTTTAGTGCGACGATGCTGAAATCTTCAGAGGCAAAATTTTTATGCAACCTTTCAACAACATCAGTGAGAACAACCAGTTGCATTAGTTTCTGTCTAAATTTTGTCAAATATTGAACAATATCATTCAGGTTTTTGAAACTTTCGGTTAAATAAAATGTCAAAGAGTCCCCAGGCACAAAATGAATTAATAGTTCGTCACATTTACATTTTATCATCATAGTGTTCCTTTTGAATTTGCCAAATAAGTGTATCTCCGAATTTAGGTAATCAAATCTCATGAACATACAGCTTTCCAATATCTCATTCAGGGCTTTGGACCCTTCTAAAAAGGATTCAAGCTCTAAAGTTATTACTGGAGCACAGTCTGAGTCGACTCCCGGCACCGCTGTTGTTGTGGTTGATGCCGAATCCTTTGAATCAGATGAGGGATTTACATCATTTAGGATGTAATCCGGCAAGTGGGAAGATAATTTATCAGTAGAGCACACCCTATTGCGAATTTTCAATTGATTTAAGGAATCTATAATCATGTGATTTATGATTTTATGAAGTATTGTCTTTTGTAAATGCAAAACTTTCTGATACGTGATCGATTCCAACTTAGCAGACGTGACGTTAGTGTGGCTTAAATATGCAAGCTGCCATTTTCCTTTGGTGGAAATAATTTTACCGATGCGCTTTTCGATGATGCAAGCTCTATTAGAAGAAACCACCGTTAATATCAGATACCAATTGGCCAACCAATTGGGCAGCCTAATGAAAATATCATCCTGAAGAAGATCTGAAGAAGTCGCCAATCCAGATTCTCCGTGCTGTTGACTAGTTATTATTTTATCCAATTTAATAACTTTACTGCAAACCCAACCAGTTTTCTCGAACATGTTCCTCAGGGCATGGGTCGTTTTATCCAATTTCAGTCTTTGAAGAACGCTTGTTAATTCTTCAGCGTTTTCTGCCTTGTTAATTTTATTAACGTACCTTAATAACAGCGCTGTTGGGTTTCTGAAGTAGAAAACACCGCTAATCAAATCAATTTTCAGTTGGATAGGAGCTACTGAAATGCACGTCGTTGGTATTTGGAAAAGAAGAACGTCTGGATTCTCGTCATCTTCTTGAAAGACACCTTTCCCCAAAAGGTCTGCCCTTATAATATGTGAATGGTTAAACATAATTTCATCCAAAATTGCCTCTAAATTTTTCAGGATATCTGTATATACCGTCGGTATACGTGATTGATTTGCTGTTGGATTATTCCATTTTAGAATTAAGTTTTGTGTACGATGGTCAACACCTATTGTTATGCCAGCCTTCTGCCCCATCTTGGAATTGATCCAATATTTGATTGTGATTCTACTTCTCTTAGAATCGTACCTATGAACCATGTTACCACCTGAGAACTTCCCACCATTTTCTAATTTCAGTAGCTCCGCGTGAACCATGTAAAGTTGCAAGGTGAGCACATATTTATGCAGAAAATTGTAAAGTGAGACCAGTGGCTTTGTACTTTTGTACAGTAGTTCATTTATGATTTTCTCTACCCTTATTTTGTTCAAAGGCAAAATTTCGTTGACAAAAATCAATTTCAAATCCACGAAAAACAACGGGGAATGACAATCGATTGTAGCTAACTGAATTTCAAACTCTTCTGGCACAGTAATATATATTCGACCATTCTTAATCGAATAATTATGAAATTGCTCGGGTACCTCTGTGAGCGCCATCTTTAGTGATATTCCGAGGTTCAAATCTCTTAGCCTTCGCAAAATAAGTTTCGATGGGATTTTTTTCGTTCCGTTTATTGATTGTTCAGAGTCTTTTTCTTCGCCGCTAATTTTGAAGTTGTGAGTCGGTAAGTTTGTTCTTCCCAAACTCAAGACTTCCAAGGCTGTGACTAGATCGACATTAGGTAACTTAGCGTTAGACATAGCAGTTAAGTTGTTCCTCAAAGCCCATATACAGTTGTTCACGGTAGCGTTTGTAACTCTGAACCAATTCAGCAGATCAATCATCGTGTGAAAATTGTTATTCTTAATCGTTCTGCACCATTTCAATAAGACATAAAGTTTTAAAAACTGATTCCTCAAAAAAATCACTAATTGCAAAAACTTCAGTTTCTTCACAGCACTTGGCTTGCCGGCATTAGCATGTAAGTTGGTCTTCATATACTGGGATACTTCGTTGATTGTGTAGACTGTAAGATTTCTAACCAACATTGTCAAAGGCACTTGGTTGATCTCCACATGAGGAATTATTGGAGGACCAGGTAATGATGACGCACTTTCTCCCACCTCTGAGGAATTTATCTTTGATCTATCATTTGCAACATAACTATCCTGAGATGTTACTTCAGGTACTGCATTCGGAGGGAGTTTCTGTTCACTCTTACATGACTGCATTGTATTCGTCGAGACATTCCTATTTAATTTTTGACCTGCATCCATCATCTTACCGGCTACTAGTTCCGTGGTCATCTTATAACTGCACGGATGGGAAGCTTTCTATACACTTCGTTAGCTCTTAGAAGAAAAAAAAGACGAGTCAATCAGTCCAAAAAAGAAAACGGAGTCGCCGATTTAGAGAGAACAAGCCGCAAGTTGAGTGAAGAAGATATATTATCCCCTATTTTTTGCAACCAAAGCCACTAGTTTCTCTTGTGCCTTGCAATTGCAGATCGTAATATTGTCATCCAAAATCTAAACCTTTCATATTACTTGCATATCTCTAATTAGAGTATTTTCATGTCGGGTAACAAGTCACATGAAAAGGGGTGGGCATCTTATAGAAAATTAGATTGTTCTTGATTGTTGAACACATATATTTCGACATTAATGTCCGGATAAGAGATTATTCTAGTCCAATAGCACATTTGCTTGCTTCTATATGTCGTCGTTCAATACTGAGCAAGTTTCGGATGACAATTGGGAGCCTGTGTCCGATGACAATTGGGAGCCTGTATCTGATGAAGTGGCCGACGATAGCGAAGTTACTTTAACGCACCGTAAGGGCATCGAGAATGATAGTTGCGTTTTAAAAAGTGCTGTGAATAGCACTGCTAACGTGGTGTCTCCTTCGCAGTCGGATTTAATGTCATTTGATGAAGTAACGAATTCAGAAGAGATTCGGTGTGGTCAAAAAAAAAAGAATGGTGATTACGAGAGCAATGGCAGTAAAAGGGAAAATGATGAATGCAGTAGCGGAACTGATTCTCACAGTAATGCTGAGTCGGAAGAGTCAAGGAAGGTGAACGGCACAAGAAGACAATCGCAGCTAAGTTCGGTAGTTATGTCCCCGGGCCACAGAAAATCCGCTTCATCCTTAGATGTGAGTGTGCCAATAAATTTGAAATCCTCGCCTGCAGATCCTCACCTATCGGACGTGAACTCGATTTCCAGTGCCCGGAGCATACCACAAAGTAAGAATACTGCATTGGACTCCGTGAACAGTATCATAAGTAGCACCGAGAAAGATTCTCAGCCGAATAGCAGCATTGCGGTCACAGAGATCCCTCAACAAGTGGCACCTGCATCCTCTTTCTTTGATAATGTCATTTCCTCCTTCTCTTTCAAAGGGTCGGGCCCCTCTTCAAACTCTGCTACAAAGTTCCAGCAGGAGGAAAATAATAAAGTAACAAACCCACCTGACATCATCACACATAGAAGACAGACTTCGATCAATAACAAAAAATCAACTGATAAAAAAGAAATAGCTTCCTCTGAAATACCTCAATCACCTTTGCGAGAAGCTGAAAAGCCTAAAGAAGTATTTTATAAACCTTTGCCCTCAGATAACCAACCGTTTGATACCAAGAGATTCGTGGACGAAAAATACCTTGATACACCATTTCATTACGCAACTACAGAAAGGGATGCTGAATTTCACAATCTATTTAACAGCGTTCCCAAGGGTGACAGGTTATTGGATGATTTTAGTTGTACATTGAGCAGAGAGTTCTTATATCAAGGAAGGCTTTATGTTTCTGAATCTAACTTGTGCTTTCACTCTAGCCTATTGGGATGGATTGCCAAAGTTATAACACCCTTCAAAGAAGTTACATACATGGAGAAGACTTCAACGGCGGGGCTCTTTCCAAATGCTATTTCTATAGAGACAGAGAGTGGAAAAACTCAGTTCAATGGTTTTATTTCTAGAGATTGGGCATTCACTTTAATCAAAGAGGTATGGTCAAGAGCCCTTCTAGAATTAGGAGAAAATGGCAACCTGAAGCCACTTCCTTCTGAGTCCTCGATAGATCATCATTCACTTTTGATGGATTCTGGTTTCAGTAATAAATCATTCAATAGTATGACCAGGCCCAGTGAGCCTCCAAGTAGGACATCTTTTATCAGTGAAAATGACTCGATAATTGAAGATGCTATACGATCGGTAGATGACTACACACCGTCGTATTCAAAACATAATTCCAGTGTATTGACTGACGAGGAATCTGAGGATGACGAAGATAAAAATGGTCAAACAGTTGAAGACGTTGCGGGTAGGGTCAAAGGCTACAAATTGAAAGCTAATTCTAAATACGAGTACGATGGACCATATTATGCACGGGAAACTCAAGTTCCTTTCAAACCAGAAGACAACAAAGAATACGTATTAGCAGAATTTCAATGCAACGCCCCACCAGGTTTAGTATTTCAAATCTTATTTGGTGGAGATGATCCCTCTTTTTGGTTAGAGTTCTTCCAATCTCAGGATTCATCCAATTTCTCTAATATTGGGCAATTTGATAAAGTTAATGCAGAAGGCCAGCGCTATCGTGAATTTACCTACGCAAAAGGGTTGCATTTTCCTGTAGGTCCGAAATCAACTAAATGTGTTGTGGAAGAAACGATTCTTCATCTTGATTATTCAGATTACATTAATGTGGTCAACACAACGAGGACTCCGGATGTTCCCAGTGGTGGCAGTTTCTCTACAAAGACTAGGTATCTCTTTAGATGGGGGTCGGAAACTACTTGTATTTTGAAGATATCTTTTTATGTGGAATGGACAGCCGGTAGCTGGATTAAATCCATGGTCGAATCCAGTTGTAAAAGCGGACAAATATCGGCCACAAAAGACCTAGTGAAACAAATACAAAAATACTTGGAAGAAAACACGGTGGAGACTCTCGTCAGCATTCCGACGTCGCCCAGAAAATCTCAATCAAGAGGTAAAAATTCATCCAAAGGATCCAAGCTATCCCAAAAGAGACTTCCCTTTGACGAGCCCATTACCGTGCATGAAGTCTCTCCTATGGAGGCGAGACCGCTTACTTTTAATAATCCAAATATTGTTCTATCCTTACTCTTGTTCATCATTGGTTTGCTGGTTTTGAACTTATTGTACCAAATGAGTATAAAGAAGGAGATGAACAAAATAAGAAGCTCCACATTGTTTAAGATTATTTCGCCGGAAAATAAGGGCTTTTTCAATTTTGCTCATTCCCTTGCAGATATTCCCGCTAAAATCAAGAATGAAACCCCCAGAGAAGGATCACACTCTGAATTTTGGGACGAACTGCAGAAAAAAGTTCTCTCAAATTCTCAAGTTCGGACGGATGGCAATGCACAATCTGATCTACTAACGAGAGAACAACTTATAGCATTCATTGAATTACTTCTCCTGGAGAGTTCTATGGGTTAGCATGAATACTTTTGAAGAAAATTATTTCAGGATCAAATATATTTCATAATTTATTCGTATGCATAGAGCGTCTTCTACTGCATCTTCTGGTTTAGGACGGCTGAGAGTTACTAGCTATGCCAGCTCGAATGTTATCTTCGCATATGAATGTGGGCGATGTTCCACTGTAACTCGCCGCCCCGTTCCATCTTTTTCAGGATGAAACACGACAATACATCGCCTTATGTTCATAATCAAGTAATTCTACCTCTAATCTATATTATCAAGAAAAGAAACGTTCTCGGACTTATTAGGAGAGCGTATTGGTTTAGTCGAGCCTGGCAATCATCCAATGGATAAATGCATTCTTTGAAGCACTCCCTGCATGTATTGTGACTGTACAAATGAAGTTCTGATTATTTAAGGACCATCAAGGTGAAATCCTATTTGTCCAACTAGCACAATTAAAAAAAGGTTCTGCATTATTGAATAGTCTAAGATATTATTAGGAAAGCACTATAAATAATTTTGGACTCTAAATGACTTTGTTTCATTTTGGATTTCATAACAAAAGATGAATGTAGATCACATTCGCTTGATATAAAATAATATTTTCTTTTTTAAGCTCATCTTTGATAGCCTCGATCCATCCTTGATGTTCTAACTGCATCATGCGGCGATGATTCTTGCTAGATTTCTCGTAAATTTTTTGAAAGTCAGATGGTGAACAGGTACCATTGACGCAGATGGCGCGGGGGATCTTGATTGTTAATAACTTGCTTCTGAAATATCACTATACCTCATTGAGCAGAAGGGTTCGCCTCTATGGAGTATGGCCCCATTCTAATCTAGTCTTTACACTAATCTATTTGCAAAATCGCACCTTGGTGTTCAGCAGTAGTCTCCTGATAGAAGTCGAAGACCACTGGAAAGGAAACATTGGGCCAGTCTATTTCGTGGAATACTGCTCGTACATTGCTATCAGGAACCTCGCCTAAATAATTCGGATATTTAATCACACGCAAATTATAGGTATTTGTTAACTTAATATTCGATTTTTGGCTGCTCATCAAATATCTTTTTCGTTGGCAATTTCCTTTCCCCAACCAATACGCTTCAAGAAAGCTAATGAGCACTTCCTTTAGCCTTTTAAAGCAGATTTATAAAACCAAATCTATATCCATCAAAGTTCCATCACCTTCTTCTTCTTCCTTATAACTTCTTTCGGATTGCTTCAAGTCGTACTTCTTTATCTCTTCACCATATCTTTCATTCCTACCAGTAGTATTTTTCATAATTTTTGGCATTATGAGAAAACCGGCACTGAGATTCTAGGCGAAGCCAACCCTTACAATTAATTAATAATTGATAACAGGAACGTAAGGAAGGAGTAGATTAGATTTACCACTAACGTTGATTACTTTTCATGATGAAATTAAAAATAGGTGGCCCTAATAATTTCAACAAAGTAATTACCGTAGATAAAGAGGATTCATTTGATAAGCTTCTAGCTATTGCGGCGCCACCATTAATTGTATCGGGCGTGCGATTTGGCTATCCACCGCAAACCATCGAAATTACTCAGGAAACTCTAAATGAGAGTATTGACGCCTTGGGCATTAGTTCTGGTGAGAAGATCATACTAGTTGGATCAGAGTCGGAGGTGGCGAAACTACCAATAAAAGCACGACCAGCTGAGTCGCAAAATGAACCAACGCCGACAGAGACTGCAATAGTATTACCGAATGGTGCGCAAGAGATTCTGAGAGTGCATAAAGTTCCTGACGATAATTCGTGCTTATTTCATGCCATATCGTATTGTAATTATAAAGATATCACGATTTCCCACCAATTAAGATCAATTGTGGCGCACAAAATCAGATCTGATCCGATAGAGTATTCGGAGGCTGTTCTTGATAAACCAAACGAAGCGTATGCACAATGGATACTCAAAAAAGACTCTTGGGGCGGCGGGATCGAGATAGCAATCCTGTCAGAGAAGCTGAATATTGCCGTTTTCGTTCTTGATATGGATGCTCAACAATTTGAAAAGTTCAATGAGGATCGCTTCAAGCAGTTCATAATAATTCTCTTCAACGGAATTCACTACGACTCAGTAGAACTCTCGGACGGTCAAACTGTGTTCAACAAAGGCGATGAGTTTTTGAGTCAAGTGATACTATCTGGATCGCTGCAAATCGCAAAACAGATGAAAAAGCACGGGTACTCATTCAACACTCAAAGGGCCATGATTATCTGTAAGACTTGTAATGCGAAATTGGTTGGTGAAAGAGATGTTGCCAGACACGCAGAATCTACTGGTCATATAGATTTCGGTCAAACTAAAACTTAATCCCCTGCTTAAAATATATACCTACGTATTGATTTAAGTCTTGAAATCACTCCATCACTACTTCTGTACTCTGTTCCGTTGGAATTTCAATCCCATCCCCCTGTGTGTCTGTGTTCGCCCATGGCAAAGTTGGCTCGACTGTCTTAGCGTCTGCCAAAGTCGTCGTGAGATGTTCCTTTAACAGCACTTCGTTGCTTTCTTTTTCAGGGCCCACGTTGTTTTTGATTTGTTCGACCCGTTCAAGAAACTTGTTTACATCCAATCCAGCAGCTGCGTTGGCTACCTCCTGCGTGTATGGAATGCCCTTTAATTCCTTCACCCTTCTCTTGTGCTTTTTACTCCTCAAATGCGTCTTAAGTGCAATTGCACTTTCAAAGTACATCGCACAATGTATGCAGTAATATTGTCCCAGACCTGGCTTGTTCTCATCTAGTGGCTGGTTGAGCAGTTGTTGTATCCCCTCCTTTGAGCGTAACTCATTATAGATCAAGTCCAAATCCTTAGTTCTCCTCTTCGTCTTGTACCGTTTGACAGAATATCTACCCATACTTGATCCCCAGAATTCTTAGTTGCTAAGAGTTCTCACAACGCCTTCGGATTAGAAAAGTATACCTGGCTGTTGACAGAGCATGAGGTAGCGTGCATTATAGTTAGCTTGTGCGATGAGATGAGATGAGATGGGATTGGATGAAAAATTTTCGGACTAGCGGTTCAAAGACGGAGGACATGAAAAGGACTGTTTTGTTTTCTGCCTCCGTGCATCTGAGTCTTCCACATAATTTTCCATATGTATGGGTTACCTGTTCCATGAATTTACTTTTTTATTGTAAACGTGGCGTGGCCTATTAGCGAGACAAATGCTTTCCGTTACCGATCTTGTCTTTCGTCTGCAAAGACACTCCCAACGGACAGATCCACACAAACAGACGCCGGCATGATGACAAATGATAGTTCGACAGACTTTGGCATTCGTGATATAATAACGGTGGTTTTTGAGTACGTACATATTTCTTTGCCCTGCTTAAAGACCTCAAGTATACTCGATTCAAGATGGCTAGAAGACCAGCTAGATGTTACAGATACCAAAAGAACAAGCCTTATCCAAAGTCTAGATACAACAGAGCTGTTCCAGACTCCAAGATCAGAATTTATGATTTAGGTAAGAAAAAGGCAACAGTCGATGAATTCCCATTATGTGTTCATTTGGTTTCCAACGAATTGGAACAATTGTCTTCTGAAGCTTTAGAAGCCGCTCGTATTTGTGCTAACAAGTACATGACCAAAATCTCTGGTAGAGATGCTTTCCACTTGAGAGTCAGAGTCCATCCTTTCCACGTTTTGAGAATCAACAAGATGTTGTCTTGTGCCGGTGCGGATAGATTGCAACAAGGTATGAGAGGTGCTTGGGGTAAGCCTCATGGTTTGGCCGCTCGTGTCGCTATTGGTCAAATTATCTTCTCTGTCAGAACCAAGGACAACAACAAGGATGTTGTCATTGAAGGTTTGAGAAGAGCTAGATACAAGTTCCCAGGTCAACAAAAGATCATTCTTTCCAAGAAGTGGGGTTTCACCAACTTGAACAGAGAAGAGTATGTCAAGAAGAGAGATGCTGGTGAAGTCAAAGATGATGGTGCTTTCGTCAAGTTTTTGTCCAAGAAAGGTTCTTTGGAACACAACTTCAACGAATTCCCAGAATACTTCACCCAAGCTTAATTTGGCGATTCGTTACTTAACGTTGTATAGTTTTCTAAGCATCATTATATAATTTTAACTGTTTCATCCACAATTTCATCGCAACCAGAAAGACTCCGAAATTGTAATGTGTTTAGGTTGGCCAGCACCTCTTACGGAAGCGTCGCATGCACTACTCTGGTGACTTTCCAGACGGTCTAGGGCTTTTCCGGCCACCTGTTCGAAAGATAATAGATAAAAATTTTCCCAAATTGAATAAAAAATGAAACGCGTTTTTCCTGCCGAACGCGAATTCAGCTTCGCACAGGCTACGTTTCGTCGACACGATAGCTAAGCGAAGTGACTATATATTTACCTCTCAATATCTTGAAACCGTATATCTTTTTTGTTTGAGATTCTTCAGCTGATCGATAGATAACCTCATCTTTTCAAATCGAAATAATAATAATGTCTGTGCCAGAATTTGCTTATAAGGAAAAGCCAGATACCTTGGTTTTATTTGACGTCGATGGTACTTTAACACCAGCCAGATTGACTGTTTCCGACGAAGTTAGGGACACTTTGGTCAAATTGAGAAAGAAGGTTTGTATCGGTTTCGTTGGTGGTTCTGATTTGAGCAAGCAATTGGAGCAATTGGGTCCAAATGTCTTAAACGAGTTTGACTATGCTTTCTCTGAAAATGGTTTAACTGCTTACAGATTAGGTGAGAAGTTGGCTTCTCAGTCTTTCATTAACTGGATTGGCGAAGAAAAATATAATAAGCTAGCTGTCTTCATCTTGAAATACCTGGCCAACATCGAGTTGCCAAAAAGAAGAGGTACTTTCTTGGAATTCAGAAACGGTATGATTAACGTTTCCCCAATCGGTAGAAACGCTTCCACCGAGGAACGTAACGAATATGAAAAGTACGACAAAGAGCACCAAATCAGACCTAAATTTGTTGAGGCTTTGAAGAAAGAATTCCCAGACTTAGGATTAACATACTCTATTGGTGGTCAGATCTCCTTCGATGTTTTCCCAACTGGTTGGGATAAGACTTACTGTTTGCAACATGTAGCTAAGGATGGTTTCAAGGAAATTCATTTTTTCGGTGACAAGACCAGTAAAGGTGGTAATGATTACGAAATCTATGAAGATCCAAGAACAATTGGTCACGCTGTTCAAACACCAGAAGACACTGTTAAGATCTTGAATGAGATATTTGATTTATAAGTTACCATAAAACGATTGTTATATATTAGGCTTAAATAGAAATTAAGATACTTCTAAGAGAGTAGTCTGACATATGCCAAGACCAAGGCAAACGTACCCGTACATACACCTATTAACCATTGCATCACTTGCGTTTTCACGGAGTCAATTTGCATTCTCATGTTTGTAACTTCCTGGTCAATCCTGGTATCAATTTCTTTTATCTGTAAATCGTGGTGACTACTTTCTTCTCTTATTCTACCTTTTTCTAACGATAAGTCCAACTTGAACCCAGCGTTTGCTTTTGTTATCTCTTCTCTCAGTTTATTTCTCAGTTTGTCCAGGTCAGTACGTACCCTTTCATACTCGTTTTGAATATTGTGAATTTCACTGCGGTCTGCACTTAATAATTGATCCCTAAGCTTTGCAAAATCAACCCGTTGTTGATATGTTAATTGGGTCAACTTCTCCCTCTTGGCCAAATCCTGAGATACATGGGAAACTCCTCCTTTCATTGCATCAACCATCAAATTCACAATTGCATTTGACTGCTTTTCGCTGAATTGGCCCTTTTCTATTAATAGCTGTCTGTATCTATTGGTGTTTTCAATATGCACCGTTTCGAAATTTGACAGAAGTCTTGCGCTCAAGTGAAACTCTCTCTTGATCACTAATCCAGCAGCTCTCATGATAACGTTTGTTTGTATTGGATAGTCGTTTTTTGTTTACATACCCACTTTGATCATTTTCGATTAATTCTCAAATGCGCGATGATGGCTCAACCTTAATAAAAAGCTAGCTGAATAAACTACAGTCTCTTAAATAAATGGAGTGCAGTAAAAAGGCTACCCATACTTCTGAGTCGAGTATGGTATTACTAATACATAGGCGCTTTGTGAGCCAAAGGATAACCAGATGTGCTATTCGTTCTATGCACTCTAGTAGGTTCCTTTTGAACTCCAATGCTCCAAAATTTGATGAAGCTGATCTACTATCGCCTAAGATAACCTCTCAACCTTATAAGGCCAAGCAGTCCAAAAATGAATTCAAATGGCCTAGCAAATCTGAGGAACAAATGAAAAGAGATTACGAGGCTCGTATCGAGAAATTTATGAGGCTTTCGGCTGTCTTGCAAGGTTTCTTGTTTTTAGCTGCTGTTGGTTTTACTGGTACAATTTATTTAAAGTGGCCTCAAGTCAAAAGTTGGTGGATTACTAAGGATTTTACCGCCGACGATGATACTCTTGAGAAACTGGTCAAAATCAAAGAGAAGAATAGTTTAGCGCAGATCCCCACAATTCCTGAGACGGAATTAGACCCAGAAGTTCCAGGGCTATATTATTGGGGAGGTATTGATTCAAATTCCAAAAATAATAAACCTGGGGTCGTATTTCCAAGAAGAGTTACCTCTTTCGATAATATGTACTTGAGAGAAGTGTGCCTCGCTGTTGTTGATGGTAAAGAAGTAAATCTTGCCGTTGATGAGAAGGGGAACCTTTTAAAATGGAACCGAAAAACTTGCAAAGTTCTGCTACCCGATCAAAATCTCGTATCAGTAAAAGAATCGAATGGTTATGCATATGCTCTAAATAAGCGTGGAGAAATACTCGTGATTCCTCTGAACGATAATAAGGATATGGCAAAATATGTCTCTCTGAAAAGATCGTGGATCTTGCCTTGGAAAAAACACACTCTATATCATTGGAAGCTAAATACTGGAAAATGTTTTCACAGTAGGGGTGAAAAGAAGGTTATTCAATTTGATACCGGTAAAACTCACTTAGTTATGATTTCCAACGTCGGTAAGGTTTACACTTGCAGTACCGGATCTCAACCCAGTCCAGATGCAAAGTCATACGGCCAATTCGGAGTCCCTGGTATGTCTCGGTTTGATGAGTTTCCGGTCTGCAATGAACTACATGAAATTGAACTATTGAATAACGGGCTCAGTAATTTGAATACCGTTTACAGAAGGAACATACAACAAGTTGCGTGTGGAGATTACCATACCTTAGCAAGAGATTCGACAGGAAAATTATTTGTATTCGGGTCCAATACGTATGGACAACTTGGATTCCCGATTTCATATGATACAGAACAGCTCGCTTTCCCAAAGAGACTTACACGGTTTCAATCTTATTTCAAGAGGGATTGTATAACGAAGTGTAAAGACATCTACTGCAGTGGCGAAACCTCGTATGTTGTAATGGAATCGTCTCCCCTTGACGTTCAACATTCAGATAATCTACCCTTTTCGAATAACGTCACTTATTTCTCATTCGGTAATGGGCTGTTTGGAGAGTTAGGAAATGGGAGATATATGAACTCTCAGCCAGATCCTACTCCGATTAGAATAATTAACAACGATAGCGGCAGTTGCCTTGTTGATCAGTGGAGTTGTGGCCACAATCATGTTATTTGTAAGCTACATTCTGGTGAGGTTCTTGCTTGGGGTGTGAATGACAATGGCCAATTGGGTAGTGGAAAACGTCTCAAGCAATGCAAGCCTCAATACCTACCTGATCTTTTGCAACCTGGAACGAAGAAGTCATCAACGGAAATTTTCAGCTCCCGGTTACATTTAAATGCACAACAAGCCCTCGCAACTGGGCCTTTCTCCAGTTGCATCTACTGGAAAAAATGATCGCACCCATGTAAATATTTGTAAAAGAGTGACCGAATAATACACAGCTTTTATCTAATCCATCTAAGTATAAAATAAAATCCCAAAAACATCAAAGCTAAGGCAAAGTAGAAGATGAGTTTATCCTTGAATGCTCGTCTATTTATCTTCTGGATTGTAGCTTCAGACACTCCTAAAGTCCTCAAACTGCTAGACATACGATCTTGAAGCTTTAATAAGATTTGGTTTTGTTCGACTAGATCATCTAAAGACTGATGACCCATTTCCAGAATCAATTCCAGCTGAGTATTGCCCCGTTGAAAAATCGACTGTTCCTTCTGTAGCCCTTGATAAAGCGGTAGTCCTGATCCTCTGTGCTCGAATGAAGAGCGAGGAGATTTGCCTGTCATAGATTGTCCTGTATTTCGTTTATTAATCACAGAATCATTACCATCAATAGCATAACCATTACTAGTCCCAAATAATTGGGTTCTAGCATCGGAACTGTTATACTGCTTCTTGAGTTCTGCAAATTTTGTAATGAAATCTTTCTGAGCCTCTGATAAAGAGGCTAGCCTGCTCTCGTATTTAGCGGTCTCGCTCTCATTCTGCTCTTCGATATTGCTGCTCATTGATATTCTATATTTTTTCAAATGATCTCTATACTGATCGATTGTCTTCTGGAAGGAGACCAACGTGGCAGAGATGGAGCCCTGTAGAGAGATCGGTGAGCCATTAACATCTTTTTCCAATTTTTCTAGTTCCAGCTGTAACTGATTCTTTTGTTTAACAGCATGGTTATAAACGGCGTTCTGCTTATAACAGGCGCGTTAGTATCAATATAATTCAAAGGATGGCTGTATATTAAGATAAAGTGGGCATACCATCTCAAATTAGGGGCAGATAACCAGTGATTGGAAACACCGCGTTGATCTTTTGGCTAGGCTTTAATATATATCAATGTATATAGTGATCTTGAACTTTACAGTGTTGGTTGGACACTGAGCAGGAACAATACGCCGAAATCTGAAGGTGTTGCTTACGAAAAGAAAATCTACACACTATACACAGCTACGCACGAGTTTCGCAGAAAAAACTCTCATTCAGACTTCGGCCCACCCCTTAGATCATGATTAAACTATAGCTCTAGGCAACGGATTGCACAATTAAGAGTGGTAAACTTGCTCACGTCGATGTCATTTGGCTAAATTGCAATTTTGCGTCTAAGGAGGATCGAAGAAGCGAACGTCCCGCAAAAAATTGACATGGCTGGCGAAATATATCTTTGACAAGCACAAATTGATCCATATATTAAAGGCACACATTGAGAAAATATTCCTGATTTAGAAACCAGATCGCACAGCTGCTTGATATACTATTTAAGCAGTTGAAACTAAAAGTCGACAGGTATATCCCTTTGCTATCCAAAGAACGAATCTCAAGACACATTAGCTATTCATCAACCTTGCCAGGAACTTATGACACCTGCAACGCCACCATCATCTAGGGAGCATAGGAGCAGCTCAAAGCCAACTTTAACTACATTTGAAAATGAATTGATTCGGCGGAAGAATAATCCTCTAGAAACTCCAAAGAAAAATTCGCAGTTAGATGTCCCTATGACACCGTCCACTACAAGACCATTCAAAAGTTCAGCACCTTCTTTGAACCCTCCTGGAAATAATCCCTCTCTGAAATCGCCATTTAAAGGATTCAATTCGCCTGAATATACTCCTTACAGAGTCACGCAAGCCAATAGACGTCCTTTACAGTTTGAGCAGCCAAAAGGTCTACAAAAGATAAGTCGCGTATTGTTCCCAACAACGGACGATAAGGATACCGAAGATCAAAATCTTGATGTTTGTCAACCTGTACTTCTCCCGGCAACAGATAGACCTTCTTCCGTCAGAAGAAGATCATCGAATGACTTTGCTTTGAGTCAACCCGATTCTTATGGGTACTTGCAAGCGAAGCATTCGAAACACGAGCCGGGAACCCCAAGTCACAAGATCATCACTAATGAAATGGCTCGAGATTGGCATAATCCTGAGACATATGAAGACTTTGACAATGATGATAGTTCAGATTGTTTTCTGGTGAGCACAAGTCCCAATAATCCCTTTATCTCAGCAGATATCATAGGTAAAGAAACAAGAGAAGAGCGCAAAAGAGATTTATTACTTGAACATCCTGATATCGAAGATGTAATAACATATGTGGACAAAAAAGGAACTATAGTCAGGCGACGCAGACTATCACAAGAAGAAAAAGAACGGTTTAAGCCAAAACGACTTTTTGATGAAGAGTTAAAGGACTTAGAATTTGAAAGGGGCAATTAAGTCTGAAACACGCAAGTTTCCAGACCAACATTGGGGCCTCCCTGCGGGCGACGGTATTTACATAACATATTTATTCATATATGAAGAAATCTAAGGTGATGATTTCTAGGATGGTTTAAGGAATGTCTTTCTTATTCTTGGATCCCTGTCTTTTAAGCTCCCCAAAAATAAGCTTTCTCTGCGTCAAAAGATCGTAGAAGATCTTGTAGCCTAAATCATTTCCATCAGGCATTCGTACCTCAATAATGCAATTTGCGAACTCTTTAGAGATCTCCGAGGTAAACTCTGTGGCAATTTCATGCCCATTCTCACCCATCTTCAAAATTTTAATTAGTCTGGAAAAGTGAGTAATGATGGCATCCAGAGTTGCAATGTGAGGCTTTGGTAAAGATGAAAGTGTTGCGGAAAGACCAGTTATCCTCTTGGAATCCATTACCTGCACAGAATCTTCCTTCTCCTCTTCCACAGGGTCTTTCGAGAAGCCTTCTTCATCTTGTGAAGCATTTGGGGAATATTCAGCGTATAGCACTTTCAAAACGTCGTATATATCATGAGATAGCAATGGTTCTGGAAGTTCTAAAAGATAGATTTTCAAAACGCTCGCAACTGTGCTGGGTTCTCCATTGTATGTCCTCAAGATCTCTGTGACTTCTTTTTCATCTGAAAACTGTCTTTTATTTAATAGATGCCTCAATTGGTGGGATAGGCTTAACTTTACAGGAGCCGTCCATACAGCCGTTCTTACCTTGTCGCTTGCCATTTCAGGATATATTCCATCCATATATGATAAGATTACTGTCACAATTAATGGCACGACCTTCTTATCGAGTCTGCAACGAGTTTCGAGGTCTATACCAAAGTTCTGAAATGCCCCCGGATTATAATAATTGTTATAACTAATAACTCTCGGCTTGAAGACACCGGTTCGATATTTCGACAAGAAATAGAGCAAATCTGCCGTTGGATCCATCTTGCCCTCATTGTCAATCATGGCATCTATGCATATTTTCAAACCTGAGATTTTATTTCCTATCGTACCTAGAAAATCGAATGTCACCTTCTTTATCGCTTTCAGTCTATCTAGTTCACATTTTTCCATGAAAGATAGATGATCCACAATGAGTTCCTCAATAGAGCACCTCAACAGATCCATTTTGGAGCACTCGTGGCGATACCTGCTATCCGCATTTTCGACATCCTTCATCATTTTGAATAGTAATTTTTCTGCTTCAGAAACAGTTGGAGCAGACATTGAAGATTTGTTCGCAGAGCCTTGCGGATTCGTTTGCACAGTCGATATTTTGGATGCGAAATCTTGAATGTAATGAGAAATTTTGGGCTCCATTTGGGACAGGTTGGATTCGTTGTCTGCAAATGGTTGAGAAACATTGGCGAACTTATAGGCACTGCCCTTCCATTGATATTGAAATTTCTTCGAATTGACAAAATTATTTCCGACACCATTGCAATACTTCAGAAACCCCAAATCCAAGAGATCTTGACCAAAGTTTTCCGCTTGATCAATGTCTTTTAAAGACATGTTCATTAGGATAAATTTAGTTATATCGCCACCGTTATTTGTATTCTGTAAAGTGTAGTTGATTAGTGGCACTTTGTACTCAAATTTTGGTAGTTTGGTCAATAAGACCTCTAAAGCTTCTCTCATACTTTTGAAATCAAAATTTATGCCACCGACGGTTCCGAAGTGTTGAAACTCGTGTTCTCTAGCAATGTCACTCTCATATTTCTCCTGTATCTTCAACAGTTCCATAGCTACACTAAGTTCTTCGTCATTGAAGCGATTACGCTTGAATTCTTCCAGTTGTCGACATCTATTAAAGTATTCTTGTTCTAGTTTTGACACATATTTCTTAGATTTCTGGAAATTATTGACGTTGCTCTTTAAGGTCTTCTCTGAGTATTCGACGCGTTTTCTATGATCGTCACACCACTTACTAAAGGGTTGTAGAACTAGTGTTTCGATGTTTGATGCGATAACGAGATGGTGATTCCCTTCATTGGAAGTTTGATTGATCAAGCCGTGCAAGGCCCTAGTCGTTGAAACTTCCAAGTTGCTCTCAATCCTCTCAAAATTATCAATTCCTTGCTTAATCCCACCTAATTGGCGGCCATATCCAACTTCAAACTGCATCCGGGAGGCAAAGACCTGAATAAACATGTCACATTCTTCACAGCCATCATAGAGCTTCTTGAACAATACATCCAGTCCAGAAGTGAAATCTTCAGTCCAGAAACTATCAGCAAATATCGGCATCTTGGTTGAGTCTCTTAATATCACCGAAAAAACGCTAGTTCATATTGTTATATTGCAGAATTATGTTTCAATATATTTAAATATCAGGTACGTTTCACAGACGAGCATGGCCCGTCCGCCGCGGCGCGGCCCTATACATAAGCATTTAACTAAGATCAACTTTTGTAGACAAAATATCCTTGAAGAGCATATCAGACTCATTGCAGATATATTCCCTATGCCGTACCCCAAAATCAGCATCATTTTCTGCATTAAATGTAAATGGAACTTGAGAAGTGCTTGGTATTTACAAGAGCTGTTACAGACATTTGGTGACCAAATTGCGGAGATCTCGATGATTCCCGGCAACTCAGGCGACTTTCAAATCCTTGGCCAGTTAACTGAAGCGGATGAACCTATATGTATATGGGATCGCAAGATGCATGACGGCTTTCCCGATAGTAAGGTTTTGAAACAGAAGGTGAGAAAGCTGCTGTTTGATGACAAGGTGTCAATTGGCAAACATAACGAAAGGGTCAGCACCGTAATCGACAAGGAAAGCACACAGGATTTGGCCACAGAGAAAGTGTGCACAGCATGTAGTGATATATAGCTCAACAATGATGTAGAGTGCTCGTGTACACCCTTTATTTCTTACTGCCTCTCCTGCATAAGAGGTAGTCATCCTTGGCAGAGATTACAATGCTGCCTAAAGGTGCTTCAAGTGCCCCGCTTCCGCTACAATTTATCAGTTCAGATTCTACGACGCTGGGATTGAGGGCCAGGTGCTTGCGTGCTCAACAAACCTTTGACCGGCCAAAACTGTAAATACCTGTTCAGACGCGGCGGGCGGGCTTCGCTCACCCGGCGCCTTGGTTGGTTGGTTGGTGATCCCAAATTTTTTGCAAACTACGTAATAAGTGTTTTAAAGAATGCATAGTTTTACATGAGATGGGCTCCTACTGCGTACAACTGTATTCTGAAATCTGTATGCTCCAGGAGGAATAATCTTAGGAAAGGATGCAGTTTTCAAAGGGTTTAGTTACATTACTGTTGGGCACATGCACTCTCGTTGGGGCACATCAACCAGAAAGCTCAGAAAAAAAAATTGCATCAAACGCAGAATTTTCATTGCAGAACTTGATTAACGTCAATAAAATTCCTTCCGGCTGGGCACTAGGTGAATCTGCAGTCTTGGAAGAGGGTAGAATTAGATTAACTCCCAAGACTAAGTCTAAGGGATCCCTTTGGGAGAAAAATCCCTATCCTTTAGACAAGTCATTTACTTTGGAATGGACTTTTAGAAGTGTTGATTATGCGGGAGATACCGACGGCGGACTTTCATTCTGGTTCATATCTGCCTCTAAATCAAAACCTTTGGCTGGGAAAAGTTTTTTTAACGGTCCCTCAGAATTCGATGGTTTGCATGTTTTGATTGATAAGAATGGACCCGTGAGTTCAACTTTGGGAGCTCGCTTAAATGACGGTACTCAGTCGTTCACAAAGGAGAATGTTCACGAAAGTACTTTTGCATCCTGTTTGATGGGCTACCAAGATTCATCCGTCCCTTCTACTGTCCGTCTGACTTACGACAGGGGTAATAGTCTATTGAAATTACAAGTAGACAACCGTGTGTGTTTCCAAACGAGGAAAGTTCAAATACCTCAAGGTGACTATTTCATAGGTGCTACTGCCGATAATTCAAATACGCCGGAATCTTTTGAAATCTTGAAGATGAAATTGTACGATTCTGTTATCGAAGAGTCGTTGATTCCAAATGTAAATGCAATGCCTCAGCCAAAAGTCATGACAAAAGTTGTAAATAAAGAAACTGGTCAAGAAAGTCTGCTAGAGAAGGATGTTTTCGATGCACAGCATGATGAGGTTTCGAATTTTGAACTCTATAAAAAACTGGATAAAGTGGAAGGCAAGATATTAGCGAACGATATTAATTCTTTGGAGGATCGACTAGATGATCTGGCTAGAACCCAGGCAGAACTTTTGAAATACGTTGCGCACTTAAGCCAAAACCTTCAAAACGCTGGTAGCTCATCAGGGAGTTCCAAAGGTGACGACGATGGTAACTATAAGGATTTTTTCTCCGTTAATGAAAAATTAGAGCAAATGCTCGATGAACAACGGAAGATCAGGGAGGCATCCAGAAGTTCTGGTTCTGCAGGCTCACATATTGATGAAATAGCAGGCAAACTAGCAATCTGGATCTTGCCTCTGATTGTTATTATGCTGGTAATGGCATATTATACATTCCGAATTAGGCAAGAAATCGTCAAGACAAAATTATTGTAATCATTATTAATAAATACATATTATCATCACCATCAAAAAAGAAATAGGCATTTCGAACCATCATTATTAAACTATTTTGAATTATTAGGAGCATTCGCGTATGGAGGTTTAAATCCATGAATATTAGAGTATCCCAGAAAGTTAGCATTTGCGACCCTCTTAGTGATAGAGGTTTCGTCTACATTTGTTGTCTCATTATAGGTGATTACAGAGGTGGTTTGCTCTATCACTTCCTTCAAATATTGATCCATAAATATTTTAGTATCAACATCTCGTAATCCAACGGGGATTCCGGTCTTATATTGCCAGTACTTCATCCATTTTCTTGATCTTAGTTTCCTAACACTCTGTAACCCAGTATTTAGAAATATTGAATCATGCAGATGCTCAAGTTCTTTCACTTGATTTGGTGTTAATTTCTTCAGTCTTCTTATCAGCCTTTCCTTTTCGTAGAATGGCAGACCTCTTGGTGAAAAATTTGACATGTTGAGCTTATCTGACGGCTTTAATGGTAGAGATTCGAACTTCCAACCATTTATATTGAGATCCTCACTGGTTGGAGGCAAATCGCCAGTTAATTTCAACAATTCGTTTTCCCCTGATTTTTTGCTCTTAAAAACACTATTGTTGGACCCTATGTCTAATAGGCTATTCAAAAGTCTTTTCCCTGACTTTCCGCTGGGTGCATGAGAGCTCATTGTGGATCCACCACTATTTATGAGTGCCGATGGCATATCAAGCTCTTGTTCTTGAGACGACAGAAGTCGGGGCGGAGATCCTATGGCTATATCAAGAGCGTTTAATTGTGTCGCTTGCTGAAATGAGTTCTTACTATGATATTTTGGAATCTTGAACTGTGAGCTGATTTCTAGTGCCCCATTTATGCTCTGCCCCGGAACTACGACACCAAAGTGCTCACCGTTGCTAAACTCCCTGCCATATTCATGTCTAATCTCGAAGGATACCTGCTCCGATACCGCGGAATATGGTGACTCAAAGAAACGAGTTTGATCTTCAAAACTATTCGATTTAACCTCATTTTTTTTTATTTCCGTGCCATGAGAACGAATTGAAGGTTTTAAATTGACCAAAATATCGTGAAGCCTTTGCGATAGTTTGAAAACCCTATGGTGAGGAGTAAACCCCTGCTCCTTTGCAATCATTTCCCAATAATCATCTATTACGCGTAAACCTGAAGCTATAACGGCGGCTCCAAATTGCACAAATGCTGACTTTGCAGTCACATACCTAAGTCTTGCGGTGTGGCGATTTACAAAACCGTTATCCACCAAAAACTTTCTTTCATCTTCGCTCAAATCCAAGGGTAATAACTGTGGAAATTCTTCGAAGAACCCGCTTTCATCGCCCTCGTATTGCAAAGCCTCAAGCAAATCTGTTGTCAAAACCAAGAGAGGCGATGAGTTTTTTAACGTAAAAGTATTCATAAGATAAGATCTGCCATTTTGTAATTCGCCTAGCGTTGATACTTTCCTTTCGCCAAGTGAATCTGTTCGAATCATTTTGTAAGCTAGTCCTGAATCATCCTTCAGCTTTTCGGGTCCCGTGAAATCAGGAGTATGTACGATTTTTTGGGGGTAATTATCTAGCGGCCCTTGAATTAGTTCTGTTTCCGATGATATCAAGACCAATTGCTTAATAAGTACACGTTCATGCCTTATCATTGAGCTTTTCGAAACCCTAAAAGTACAGCCATCGACTTCTGCCATTTTAACAAATGTGGTCCACTAAATAACGATATCGTTTAAAGAATGGCAATAATACGTAAATCACGATGGCTACACTATGCATTAAATTTACGACAACGAGTCACAACCTATATTTGTTTTTTTGTTTTGCCTATAACAAAGGGCTGGGTGACCCCTGCGCGTCGAGACAGATATTTAATCCGTCCAAACTTTATAATCCACTAAAAACATGCATTGCACGCGAGTGCATTCACTTGCAACGACATGCTCCTAAAATTGGTGCAGGATGTTGTTTGGCTTTTACTGTTTACAGCGGTCAAGAGTATCTTTTCGAATATTTCCTTTCAGGACTAGCTGGGTTTTTTTCGCCTAGTTTATCCAACGCTCTTTGATCGTTTTTTCTTCTATTATGTAATCTTAGTCTAGCAATGCGGGATTATAACTATTCTCGTGGACGTAATAGGACTGGTGTTCAGGCTTACCTGCACGACGGTCTCAACTACATGTTCGGGATCATAGCTTAGTGGAGCCTTCGAGCACCCGCGGTCAACAAAGCCACATGTTTCAGCCGAGTAGCGTTCGCATAATAACATCTCGCGGCGCAAGACGAGCGTTTTGCCTAGCCAACAGCTATGCCCCGATGACAATTGCGCCGGAACTCTAGGTGCAGCGATGGCCTGAAAAAAACGATTCTCCAGAAATTGACTTCTATTTCATACGTCTTTTATGGTATAGTAGGATGTTTCATCTTTCCGAGAGCTGCCTATCATCGTGAGCGAGGTTGGTCTAATTATTTAAGTTTAAATTGGGAGTAGTCTACGATCCTGTTTACGTATTGTCAAAACACGCCGTAGTAGCCGCCGACGTGCTGCGCCTTTTCTCCGGCCGAAAACAAATAGATGCGGTCAAGAACTGCAGCAGGAGTCTCGCGTATCACGCAGAACTGACGGAGACTTATAAGAGTGGCTACTGAAAGGGAAGTTTCCAGAGCCGATTCTTTCAACTCTGGCTGGTCAAAAATTGTTCGCTGGAGCAGTTTTGTTTTCCAAGCTTTTCTTGTCACCCTAACAGTGATAGCATTCGTTATATACAGCATTAGCTCCCGGAGCATAAGAATACTTGTGCGATTTGACCTGTATGGATTGATTCTTGGGAATATTACACGACAACAAATATAAACATTTAACACCTAACAAAATCTGATTTGACAGATGACCAGTGCGTTGAAGCGGTCGACGAGAAAGTCATAAGTGCTATCCTATCGGCACCCGCAAAAGACACCTGGACATGTACCAAATATCCGTGTACACAAGCGCCAGACAGGCTCAGTTGCTTTAATGTGTTAGTAGGAATAACGAAGATCACCTCGCAGTGATCTTTAGTTTGTTTGACTCAAGACACGATTTATATGGGTTCTTGAGTAAAATGAAAGGCATGGCGAGATCGAGAAACTAAACTGCTACGTTACAAAAAAAGGAAGCATCAACCTATTCAGCAGTATTTTCCAATGAATTTTCTCGCAAGGTGGAACCTCACTTCTGTTTGAAAGTGCGTTCCCTTCAAGTTCAAGCGGTAGCTGCCTCAACCAAGGGACCAGCTGAGCGAAAATTGTCCAGATCGGGTGCTGAGACAGATGTAAAAGGAATTTTTACGCCAATATCTTCTCGCCTTTCAATATCAGAGCTTTCGACATCCCCAATGAACTACCCAAAATGGATTAAAAGCTCACGCTTACCAAACATATGTGTGGACGCGCCGGGCGGGCTTTATCGAGTTGAAATATCGTCAGAAATCACAAATAAGGGAGGTCGAAGCATAGAATTGAACGACCTGACTTTCCTAATCGGGCAGCCGCGGTTCATTAGGTGCGCGCCTAGAATAATTACTAATGCGTTTCTCCGAAATACGATTACTCTTTGAATATAACCTGGATATAAAGCCCAACAGCTAGCGGGAACTTGAATTTCAGCGAGAGCAATTGACCCAAATACAATTAAGTAATTAAGAATGTCTGTCTTAGTTACAGGCGCAACAGGATTTATTGCCAAGCACATCGTCAATGACTTATTAAACCAAGATTACAAGGTAATCGGTACTGTAAGGTCTGAAGTAAAGGGTGATAAATTAAAGGAGCAGTTCGGTAATAATCCGAACTTCATTACAGAGATTGTCGCCGATATTGCTGTTCCAAATGCCTTTGATAGAGTTTTGGAGAAGCATTGCAAGGATATCAGAGTTGTTCTACATACGGCGTCACCTTTCCATTACCAAACAACAGACTACGAGAAGGACCTTCTGATTCCAGCTGTTAACGGTACCAAAAGTATTTTGGAGTCAATCAAAAAATACGGTGCTGATACAGTTGAGCGCGTGGTCATCACCTCGTCATTAGCAGCCATTAAAGATAGGACTAAAATGAAAGATAGCACTTTTGTTTACAATGAAGATAGCTGGAACCCAACAACTTGGGAAGGCTGTCAAGTTAGCCCAGGGGACGCATATTGTGGATCTAAAAAATTTGCAGAAAAAGCTGCCTGGGATTTCTTGGAAGCAAATAAAGGCATTGTGAAATTCAAAATGAGTACAGTCAATCCTTCATTCGTTTTTGGTCCACAGATGTTCGACGAAGATGTGAAAGACCATCTAAACACTTCGTGTGAATTTGTTAACGATTTAGTTCATGCTTCAGCAGACACGAAACTGGACAAAAGCAAGCAAGGAGAGTATATCGACGTTCGTGACGTTTCAAAGGCGCATTTATTGGCATTCCAAAGCGAAAACACTGTTGGCAAAAGATTAGGCCTCGCCAGTGAAAAGTTTGATTGTCAAGATATAGTGGATGTTTTGAACAAAGACTTTCCACAACTTGTAGGGAAAATTCCCGTGGGGGATGAACCTGGAAATGGTGCTAGTGTTACCAAACCTAACTCGAAATTTGATACCTCCAGGACCAGAGAAATTTTGGGGTTCAAGTTCATCACCTTTGAAAAATCGATCCATGACACAGCTGCTCAAATTTTGAAGAGAGGAGCTTAAGCCGAAACAATAAACGTAAGCCTTGCCAAGTCTCGCCATTTTAATAACTAGGTAATTTCGTAGATCAGAAGGACATACTATTCAAATCAATTTAGTAAACGATACTCTTTATCGGAAAATGTGGAAGAGATCACCGGTTGGCCTTTGAATGTCGGAAAAGGTGCTGCGCTCCCAGCTTTTCAATCTTTTAGGTGTCGCCAATCTAATTACATCTGCTCGACTGATTGTCTCTTAATTTCTACTGCCTTTTAACTATTACATCTACAGAATTAAATATCGTTTTTGATGCGAACAGTAACCATTCAATAAGGTATTCATAAGTTATAGTCGTAAATTTGGTGCACTCACCTGCCAGTTCATTTGCAGTCATTATCACCAGAAACTAATCTCGAGGATTTACTGCGCTTCATCTTTAACCACTGTTATTAATTTACCCTTGTTGATACCCTGAAACAAACCACTCCATATTGTAGGGACGTAGGCAAATTTATCCCCCTTTGCATCGACAAGGGTAGCAGAATTTTCAACCTCTATGCGGTTACTCTTCACGAACTCTTTTAGCCTCTTCATAGCTTGAGGAAATTCATCTCTACAATCCGTAACTAACAACCCCTTCAACGTTAATCTTTTTGTAATGACTGTGACATAATTTTTGAATACAAGCTCTTCTGGATGGTTGTAACCGCTAATAGAGCCACAGGCGATAACTGTTCCATGAATTTTCAAAAGCTTCACGCCCATATCTAAAATTGAGCCTCCTACATTGTCGATAAAGAAATCGACAACGTTTTCACCGCCAGCTGCTTGCAGAAGATTTTCCTCAAAATTTTCCTCTTTATAGTCTACGCCAACAACCGCTTCACCAAAACTTTCAACAAATTTGATCTTTTCTTTACCACCAGCAATGGCAATAACTTTTGCTGCCTTGAAAACATTAAGCGCTAATTGTATGCAGACAGTACCAACCGCACCAGCAGCACCTGAGATCAATATCTTTTTTCCATAATACTCGTCAGTCTCTTTTAAGCCCATATACCTGAAAAATATGAAGTAAGCTGTCAATGCAGTACTACCATAGACCGACAAATACCACCAAAGCTCGTCAGCATCATTTTTATTAATCTTACGGACGTCGGATGCTACAGGGTCGCTTATTAGTATTGCAGTCGTCCAGCACAACTTACCAATTACATAATCGCCAATCTGATAGTCTTTGTTTTTTGACCCAATGATTTTTCCGATACCCCTTGCTGGGATATGCTCGCCAATTTCAACGCCTCTAGAGTAGTTCTTATCGACAGATGCTATCCAAAACTTTTGAGCTGGGTCATTAGCCAGGTAAAGAGTTTCTACCAGAAGCTCATTATCCTTAAGCGAAGCAGCGGAAAGCTGAACATTCTTAAGTTCAAACGTTGATTTTGGATCACTAATGTTGAAATTAAAAGGGCCTCCAAGATCTGGGGTATTCTTGAGAACCCATTGCTTAGCTAGTGTCATTTTTCCTTCTTCTGTTAGAAGTATGATGAGACTAGCAAATTGCACCTACTTCTCTTATATATATAGGTGCGAATATTGCTTCGCTCTTGAGGCATGCCGGGTGGCAACTGCCCTCCCGGCGCAGGGATTAGTAATCGCATTACAGGGGAATAGTATGTTAAATCTATAAAAACATATATTATATTAGTTGAAGTTTCCATCAAAGTAACCTATTATAAAGTTCGTTCCATTAGTATGGTATGCTTTGGAATTGAAATGCCGAGGCTAGATAGTGATTAAGCCCATTTACCCAATAGTGCCATTAGACCAGCACCCCACAAAAGTGCGTGAATGTAAATGAAAAACATTTCCTTCATGCTCTTGGTTCTTTTTGGATTGAAGACGAAGTCCTTAGCTAGCAACTCGACGAAACCAGTGTACAGCAAGATACCAGCAGAAATCGAATCTAGAACACCGGACACAACTTGGACTGTGTAACTGTTGTCCTTATAAGTGGTTCTGACACCTAGACCGATAGCAACAGCAATAGGGGTAGTCAAACCGTAGGCAATACACAATGGATATGGCCACCATTTCTTGCCCTTTGGAAATTCGATAGCTGACAATCTGGCACCGATACCCAAACCTTCGAAGGATTGATGGAAAACCAACACTGGGTATAGTGTGGCAAACTCATCACCAGTACTACCTAGAGTTAGACCAATCATGACGGAATGGAACAAAATACCGAATTCCAAGATTAGGAAAGCAGCAAATTCACTTTGAAATGATACTCTAGCATGGATGGATGAAATATCAGAATCGGTATCAACATGAACGGACTTGGCATCACGGTCAAACTGCTTGCCACCATTTTGACTTGTGGAGTCGCTGACGTCTTCCACAGTTACTGGCCTTTCAATGTCGCCGTTGTATTGTTTTCTGATAATAGCGTCTTCGACTTCGTCACCGCCGTGCTCCAAAGAAATACCGTATTTCTGTTCCACGTGCATGCTACAGAATAGATCGACTAAGAAAGTTATTACAGCAGACGTCAACATGATAGCAGGGCACCAAGCGTAAAGCGACCAGTTGCCGGTTGAACCAACACAACTGGTACCACCAATAGAACCGTAAGCAGGGTCCATCAAATGAATGAAAGCAGTGGCAACAATGACACCGGTACCAAAGTAACGAGCCACAGCGTAGACATATTTGTGAATTCTCAACCTTGGAAATCTCTTAGCGAGAACTGGAAACAAAGTGAAACAAGTACTGACTGCCATGATAACAAAGATGGAAGAGATACGGGCACCTAACCAACCATTATATTCATTTTCGCCAAAGTACACTCCTTGTAGAACACAAGTTTTCCAGGCGTTATCTGGACCATCATAATCATCGTCATCATCATCGGGCTTCACTGTCACGTTATATGGATCCCACTGCTTCCACCATGGGTCGTCGGATAGTTCAATCTCCTCGTGAGAAACTGCTTCGTGAATAGCACCGCTGTAAATGTGAGACATATCGCACAATTTTATTCTTCTGGTGTATTTTTCAGAATTATATGATTTCCAGAACTCATCAATATACACTGGCTAGAGCTTCATTTATATACAAATCAGGTCTCCTAAATGGTACACTACCGAATTCCTTTTGAACCCAAAACTCAAATTTTTTTTACTGTTTTCGATTGATGAGCCCTCGCTGTCGAATATCATACGCTTTGCAAATTATATTGTTGCGCAGTTTCTACTTGTATTCTTCTTTATGGGTGTCTCTTTTACTTGCGTAACCTTCAAGGTGTTCATGCACCATTTGTTGTTTTTTACTTTTTTTTTTCCTTTCGTCTACCGGCCTATCTGTGGTCATCGCTTCGAGTAGCAGTCAATAACCTCTTGGGTTGGTTAGCTCGTGCTACTGTAGGAAATGGAGAAGACTTTAACAAAAGCACCACAGTAGCTTTTTAGCTGTGCAGGCGGTGTACTAAGCAGGGCATCGCGTTCACGTTGCCACCTTGAAATGCACCAGAAGAACATTCCGTCATGATTTGATGGAGCGGCTCACAATTCTCGTTCAGAATTCTCCAAAAATTTACTTATTTCTTTTCGAATTATATCACTAGATGCCGCAGCCCCGGGACAATGTGCGATGCACGCCAGCAAGTGCGCCTACAAACGTCAACACATTGTTCTGCGAGAACTTAGTCCGGTATGTGCACGTGATCTTGAACAGCGGGCCGATCACGGAAAGCCGGGCACCGCCGCTTGCCGTCGCATGCCCAGCGTAGTGCTCGAGTGTCACGGTCTCGGCGGCACTCAGAGCAGTGGTGGGTTTCGGCACCTTCGAGGTCACGTTGAGTGTTTGCCATCAGAGTTCGACGGGCAGGGTCTCTCACTTACACTGGGGGGCTGAGAAGTCGGAACGGTGAGGGGATGGCAGGTCCCTGTGCCATTCCTCTCCCGAAGGCGTTTCCTCAACAAAATGCCCCTGCCTCGCTAGTTGCTCCCAGGTCTCCGACGCAGGTTGATAGGATAGGCAACCAGGCGGTTGAGACTTGCCACGCCGGGGAACCCCTTTTGGCAGCCTGGGATGTGACATCACTCACAGATTAAGCGTATACCAACTGTAGCAGCTTCAGTTCGCCGTACCTGACTCGTAGCACTTAAATCGATCAGCTCAACGAAGGGATTGTATTGGTTTCTTCAGCAATAACTTTTTCATGGTCTATACTGAAGAGTTCAACACGCGCCTCTGGTGCGCAATGAGTGGTATCTTGCCAATCCTGGCGTCGCTTGAAGTAAAAGTGTGCCAAAGTCTTCTTCAAGAACAGCAAACGCAATGCAGTCCAGCACAAGAAAACCAAGAGGCTGAAAGCAAGGATCGGCAAGATGGTTTTCTAGCTCCAAGTGTTGAAACAGGTCAAAGATCAGTTGCGCTGCGATATATCCTCCTTAGTTATGTGAGCGCTCTCGCGGCACTCCCTAACAACAGTCCAAAAGGGTCGTTAAGGAACTTTTCTTGATCTAACCCCACGGGCTAAGCTGGGCTTGAGAGAGCAACGGCTCGTCGATTTTTAGATTTATCGAGCGGGCTACACGAACGCTTCAGATTGATCACGACTGGTCAGGGCCTCAAAGAGGGCCAAGCAGTTTGTCGCTTTAGGGTGACTGGCAGAATAGGATATACACGTTCATGAGAAATCCAATAGCTAGAAAACCAGCATGCACGAACACATACTCCTAAACCGCACGCTTTAACTCTCGAAAGCCCAGCACTCGAGAACCTCGTTGGCCATATAGCAGGTGTGACTGCGGCGCCCGCGCCTTCCTTCGTAAATCACGTGCCTCCGTATCTGTGAGCGGGTCTCAAGTTCGCGTCGTAGACCAGAGTCTGTGCGCGCATTCGTGTGCTCGTTTTTCACGATACATCTGCCTCGTTATCAATGATTGTGCTTTTCCAATTAAATCGAGAAATGAACTAACGGCCAACCTTACATGTATAAATCGAGTTGGGCGTTACAACAGGGAAATTTTATATCATTGAGGGCATCGATCGCAGATTATGAAAGCATTTCAATGAAGCGAGTCTCGCTATAAACTATAAATGCCTCGAAAATCTAAAACAGCCTGTATGGCATGCGAAAGAGAATGTCTGAAATGTGATAGGTCGAAGCCTCAATGCCGCAACTGCCTCATGAGCAACATTAAATGCCACTATCCTCTTACTCTACATTGGGGAGGAAGACCGTATAAAGACAAGAAAAAAGTTATTAATATTCCTTCTGAGACCAACCTTGTCAATGGCGTGTTGAAAACAAGGAAGAAGGGTGTATTTTTGAGTAACAAGAATAAGAATAGAGATTTCGTTCTTATCAACGAAAACTTTTCCTCAAGCAAGGCAGTAATAGAAATTCCCGAGAAGACTTCACAATTGGATGCAAGGCTCTGTGACAAGAACCAGATTGAGAGAACCATTGAGGATGCTCTCAATGGCGATAGTCCTTGTCGAAGATCGGATTCTCTTGAATGCGTCCTTGAAGCAGACCTCGCCAACGATCTCGGAGATATTATGAAAGCATACTGTCGGGATGAAGATGCCAAATATTTACGCGGTGATGTGGCTGTTTTTGAGGGAGCTTGCGACCAGAACGGGGTTGTACAGTTTGAAACCCAGGGTGGTATTGAGCTAGAAGCTACCAAAACTCAATATGTGACACCTCGGCTTACTAGATCAATTCAAAATTCCACCCCAGCTTTTGATTTCCTTAAAAGCTCGACTGAGTATCGTAATTTATTTGAGTTTTATATGAACAAGACATCACATCTTTTCGTTGTTTTATCATGTGAGGGCCATAAATCTAACCCGTTTCGAACCATTCTTCCACGAATGGCAATGTATTCCACTACACTCATGAAACTACTTCTTGCTTTCAGTGGACAGCATAGAAAACAGCTCCGGCTAGCTGCCGAAGGATCAAGTTTTAAACCCCTCGAAGAAGATCTTTCGAGACTTGATAGTGAAAATCTATCACAGGAGTTAGTAGAACAGAGTATGACAGAACTGATTGAGAAACTCGGGAATGATCATGAGAGATTGAGTGATCTTACGTTGGCTAATATCCTCATGTTTGCACATTACAGCTTATATATCTGCGATCGTCGGAGCAGGTGGCGAACGCATTTTTATGGAGCAAAGGGGATCTTCATGAGCAAATTAGCAAAGCATAGTAACGGTCAAGACCGCGTCATATACCTTACGAATGAGCAAGGATCGTATATATTCCTACAAAGATGGTTTGCTTACATGAATTTCATGGGCGTTCTATCTTCCCCAAATCTTACTTCAAAGTCTCAATTTGGCTCGGATTTAAAATTTGATTTCACATCTGTCCGCAAAAGACAAAGCTTAGAAGCTCTCAGAAAAGACTTTGATGATATTGAGTATCCTACTGGAATGGAGGTAGAGGTTCTTTCTTTGCTCGCTAAGGTTTCTTATTTGGTCGTCGAGAAGGAAAAGGAGGAAAGGAGCATTTTTAATCCTAAACTCATTGCAGACGCAATTGATCTCGACTATGAAATTCTTGAGCATTTGGAGAGCAGTGAGAAAGAAAGAGATTCTATTTGGATGGAAAGACAGCAAGAACACTTAGAACTTTTGTCTGATCGCCGGATAAAGAATTACTTTCTTTTGAGGACTACTAACCTCATATATGGTTTGACAGGTGTGCTCCAGCTCAGAAGAAGAGTCATTGGGATGCCACAGGACAGTAAATTGGTAAGGAAGCTCCTTTTAAGGGTCACGAATTTGATTGACAAAAAAATACCCCTTAACTCTCCCGGTTTGAGTTGCATCATTTTTTGCCTATTTAGCTGTGGTTGTGAATTGATAGACCACTCTCTAGTCTTATTAAGAGACGTATACCTCGATCGACTGAATCTTCTTGAAGAAAGTGGAGTAGGCTGCGCAGCGCAGGCCAAAGCGGTAATGAAGGAGTGTTGGAAAACAAAAAAATTTTGGTGGGATGTAATTAATGAAAAAGATTTGGACATATCATTCGCTCTCTGATATCTCGATTGGTTGCGGCTTGCCGAAATTTAAATTCCGAAATCTTTACTTCGATGTTTCAAGCAAGCTCCAGAGGACTATATCACAGCAGTAAGCTTCATTTTCCGCATTTGCGATTTACAGATTAAATCCTGACAAAATCGGGCTTCTAAAACTTGTCCAGCCTTTTATATGGTTTTGAGAATCAATATTAAGATCATAATTCATGCTGACATATAACATATAATTTAACCAACTCTTTAATCATTTAGTCACGATTTCAACCGAAGTCCGAGAAATGCAAAATTGATAGCTCCCGTCTCTTCACAGAACTAATTCATCGCAGTCTTCTTTAAAGATCCAGTGATGAAGCTTTAATGATCTTTCGTAGAGGAGTCTTTCGTTACTGCAGCATGCTGTTTTAAATGGCTTGAGTAACCCATGATTCAAACTGGAAAGGCTCTCCGATCAAGAGGTACGTGCTTCGCGCTATCGCTTGTAATAAATTTACTTACAGCCGGAATATATTAGTAATAAAATTATGGCGTTACTTATAGAAACGCAGATTGAAAATTAATGCAACGGAATAGTTAGTATTATTGAATTATTGCAATAATCGAGAATTTCTTGATGACAATCTATGTATAATGTGGTGAATGAATCCGACTCTTAGCTTGTTGTTTTTAGCCTTCGCCCTAGAGATATATTAGTTTTCGGGCCAATTCTCTTATTCCACCGATAATTGCCCTTTTTATTATTAAAACAGCCCTTCGCACACCAGCGAAGTGCGGTTTCAATTCATTTATATATGTCGATTTCAATTTTTGGTAATTGACACAATTTGAGTGTCTGCCACGAATATGGATGATAGTGTAACCCACACGAAGAGTATTCATTTCTAGGTGTTCGAGGGGAAATGTGAAATAACCATTCATGAAGGCAATAATGCTGCATTTAATTACCACATAATAATGCAAAGAAACAACCATTTCAATACTCTCTACCAATGAAAGCGTTCCTTCGCTAGTGAACAATTACTATGGCCTAACACACAAATATTGAGCTTGGAGTGGCTGCGTTATTGTCTGACCCTATGAGATTTTCGAGCAGATATTTTGGATGGCTTGCACTGTCACTCCGAAGTCTTGAACAGGCATGCAGAAGCTGACCCAATTTAATTTTTTGTAATAAACGATGTGTATTTATTTATCTTTGAAATATAAATGAAATATGAGAAGCCTAGAAAGTTTTTGAAGTTTAAGAAACAAATATCGATATTCAAGAAATTGTCAGAGTCTGAGATTATAGAGGAAACAGGCTGACCCCATAGCTGATTACCTCGGAACTTCAACGGCCTCATAAATATACTGTGGAAATGGCCGACAAACATGTTTAAAGACAAAATATTATTATCATATTGAATAAAAAAACACATTCTAAAATGCTTTCATCAAAACCAACGGAGTTTACGCTCCATTCACTTGAAGTGTGGTAGACTTACCAACGCTCTGTTGCGAACAGATTTTAAATTTAATCTTTGTGATGGTGTTCGATGAGTATATTCTGTATTTGCTTGGAATCGAGTAGGTTTGATCTGACTCAATTTAGCCGTAGTTGACTCAAGTAAGTAAGCTCAAATAATATACAATATGCATTAAGAAGCGAAATTGAGGAGGGAAGGTAACCCAAGGTGTTGAGGAGGTCAAACCTTAGCGAATTGTATTCAAGATTCGATAAATCAATATAGCGGTGATTCATATTAGTTTTTGATCTCTGTAACCATGTAAAATATCCATGTTAGTGGCGTGCAAAACACAATGACTATTGAGAAACTGAAGTCTTCGAGTAAAATTATGAAATAATTTCAAGGAAAACGATTATTAGCACGATTCCATCCCATGCTTCGCAGATCACTCATACTAATCCAATGGAAAATCAAGATTAGACGACTTGACCATGTAAGATTATTCTTATTGCCATCTTCACGAAAGGATGAGCACTACCTTATCAGGGTATAAGTTAAAAGAGTGCTTTTGCAAGTCTTTCTCTTGAAGAAATTTTTGCGAAAAGTGAATTATTAATCAAATCTTTGTACAAAGGTGTCATCTTAAGGCCCCAGCTAATACGTTTTGAAGAACATAATTAAAGATGTTGATAAAGTTTAATCGATTTTATTATTGTTTATTAAATTAGCAAGTAAAACATTTTTTGGCACTCTCGCTGGTACAATCAAAAAGAGTGAAACTTCCACAGCAGGACTAAATATAAAAAACGTGAAATAATCTTAATTGAACATATAATTAAATCTTGTTCACAATCGAGCGAAAATTTGCAGACTTTGCTTACCTGAATTACTATATAATTGTACTCAATTTTATATTCCGTGAATGTACAATATAGTACGATAGTTTCGAATTGCGATAAATTTTACATTAAGAGATGTAATAAAAGCATCCTACCATGCAATTGCTATACTCTTCAGAGCACAGCTTTTACACTAATTTTAACCGAATTGCTGTTATATTGAGCAATATTGAAAAAAACGTCAGCCAAGAACTATAAAAATTTATCTGAGCCCATGAGAGTAGAATATCGAATTCTGATACAACATAAAAGTCACACAAGCGAAGTAATGCTTTAGATTTGTATGGGAAGTATTGCTTGGCAGCATGAACTCTTAACAGAAACTTCAATACGTCAAAGGTTTGGGCTAACTTGATTATTGAGGGAATGCGTCGTAAAAATTAGGCGCCTAGAGATTGGGTTCGTTTCAGTCTTCTTTCGCCATACAAGATACGCGAAACAATGAGTTCTGTGTACTGGAATTCTTAGTAAATATAGAAAAATAACGGCTACCTCAGTAGAGTTTATCTGCCTAAGAGGTCTATCGAACTAAATATTTTCAGAGTCTTCTCTTTTTCTCGAGGTTCGAAAAGGTTTTCGGAGGTTTCTCAACTGCACGCATGGAACTGGTTAAGAGTTTTTAGCGCATGCTACATCCGATTTCGAGAAAAACATATTTTGGATCCGGGATAGGCAATTTACTAAGGGCAGAACAACGGTAAAAGCCTTGAGATACTTCCAATAACAACAAAAAATGGCTGGCAATTTTTTTTTAGAAAGGTAAATATTGTGCTTGGACTGTGTAATATTATTATGGATCTTTGAGAACTAATAGTTACCTAGAAAGGATGTTATGTTGTGAAGATTCATAGCCTCAAAAGGATATTTCTACCTCCAGATTTTAATTCCGAGTTGAGAATGTTACTATGGATTCGTTCCTCCAGTAGGTTTTACTTGTTTTGCGACTGAACTCAAGGAGGCAACGGAAATACTTCGAATAATGTTCAATCCGTCTACGTAGTCGAGCTGGACTTTACGTTTTATTAGTTTCGTATTTTATCCATCTTTAAAAATCCTCGCATGATTATCCAACGAGGAAGTAGAGATAATACCAGACCGACCCGTAGCACGCGGGAACAATGGGCCATCTTGCTTCAATCAGACACCTTTCTACTTGTTAATGAGCTATTTACAAATAACGGCGAACCTGTGAATAACTCACGACTTTTAAGGCGAGAAAAAGTTTTGATGTGCTTTTCAAACAAACAAATACGATTTTAAAACTACTTTAGGAGTCAGGTGAAATAGTGACGCAAACAGAACTGACAGGACAATTCTTGCAAAAAGAAACGTAATCAGTAGGCAAGAACTTAGTTTGCAAACTAGCTGCACAGTTACTTGAGCAAGCGTTTTAGAAGGCTCCTCGTACCTCATTCACTGCCATTCTCTTTTAGTGAAAAATTCTTCAGGAACACACAAAAACTTCCGTTTTAGTCTTGGAACGATAAGTTAAAAGTAAAGTTAATCCAAACATGGAGTACCGTGCAAAATTTATGCACCAGACTTTTTAGATACGGAAAATCGCTGAAATTAATTCTGTATTGTGAGATGTCACAGAAAGGCACCTCAAATTTGATCTTTTCCTTCAATCTTTTCTTTTATTTATACGCATACTGACTTCAGAAGTTGATGAGGTTGAGAATTTCCTAAAAGAGTAATTTCCGTCGATATGGTACTCATCTAAATCTCATTTTTTGTTGTTTATAAGAATTTACATACCATTAGGGAAGTTCTTTGAAATTTCCTATATGGTGCATTCTCGAGATCGCGCGCGTGTTCTATAAGACGAATCTTGTACGGTAAAAAGCTAGATTTGCAACCCTAAAGTGCTCTCAATCGTACAGACTTTTCTGAAGCAGTTTATTTTTCCCTTTTTGGTAACCGCGGCCAGGACTGTAAATGGTTCGGAGAAAGAACCGTAGGGAGATCTCAAACATATTTTAACTCCTACGGGTTTACACAAAACGTGGATCCTTTTCCCAATAGGAGATTCCAAGCTCCCCAAAATGAAGAAAGCTTTTTCTAGAATAGGCGGCTTGTCGTATCCGGTCATAAGAATATCCAGCTTTCCTTGAGAACTCAGTTTTCTTCACGACCCTTGCCTCCTTTGAAGATCTACATCGTTGATAAAATTTTTCAAATCACGAGGTCCAATTCTTTTTGGCAAGCGAAAGTCGGAAAGCAGAATAAACACAATATGATATCATTCCGGCTCTGGCATAAATTCTTCTTTGCATCCTAATAAGGATATTCGGTCACTGCCCAAAGAGGTCGTTCCTATATAACCATTGTTCTTCGACAAACGGGCAAAAGAAGTTCATTTGCGCATACTCTTATAGGAATATTTGACACCATGTGTACGATTTATATGTGCACTTCTCCTGGATCTAACCAACGACATGAAGATAGGGAAACTATAAAGCATAAACCTATCTGCTACCTTTAATTTTAGGTCTCCTTTGAATATCTTTCATCACACCTCACCTTTTACTTTTAATTAACCAAAGTGACTCAATCGAGAAAAGAATACTACTTAAGCTTCACTTGGAATAGCGAAGTTTTTTGGTGAATATGATAAATTTGAGAAAGTCGCTTGCAGCCACTTGGGCGCTGGCATTTTTCTCAACTATTGCCTACGCCAAGGATTTAGGTAATGTCTTCACTTCATTGGATATCTCTCAGGAATCTAACACAGCTAGTCTTCCACAAGGTGTGTGGGATGCTAACCTTAATTTTGCCATTACAGATTCCATGAATCCACAGTCGGGCGACACATTCACATTGGACATTCCTAATGTATATAAGGTTTATGGAAGTGGTGACTCAGATTCGTCTTTCACCATTGCTGCTGGAGGTTCGCAATTAGCCACATGTTCCGTGTTTTCAGGTTTATCGCTTACAACTGACTCCAGAGTTGTTTGTACCATAACAAATACAAACATCAACACTATGGCATCTGCTGCATCTGTCACAGGTTCTATCACACTTCCTTTCATTTTTTCAGTTGGTGGTTCTGATGCTGCAGCAGATTTAGACGCTGCCAAAGTTTACAGCGCAGGATCGAACACTGTTACTTGGAATCAAATGACAGCCACTGTTTCGTTTGCCTCTGGACCTACCTATACCCCCAATCTTGCCACAGGGTACAATGCAGCAACTGATCCAAACTATTTTGTCAGAACCTCAGTAAACAATGAAATACAATCATATTTTGTGGGTTCTCAATGTTCCTCGGGTTCAGTTGTCGATGAAAAAATTCAAATCGACTTTACTGGATTTTCGAGAGGAGATGACAACACCGGTACGTTGGTATCTTGTTCGAATGTGGATATTAAGATGTCAAATCAATTTAACAGCTGGATGATGGCCGAAACAGCCGTCGACGTACCTTCTACAGTTACCTACACATGTGCCGATAATGTCTTGACAATCGATGCGAAAGGTGTTCCTGCTGGTTACCGAGTATTCGTCACTGGGTATCAGACCCCTTCGACGTCAGGTAACGCCATCACAATTATGAATAAATACTACGATAATGTAACATGCTCCGATGGAACAGTTCAAAACAAATACTTTTCAATTAATACCCAGCTGCAACTTGCAGCCGCATCAGGTGAATATCTTCCCTTTAATGTCATAACAAGTTCATATGCAGGCGATGTGACCACTATTTCCACCGTTATTGTTGAAGGAACTGAAAATTTCATTGTTTTGCAGCCAACCCCTAGAACGACAATCACTAAGACCTACTCTGGTACTGCTGTGACGACTCTGACTCAAAGCCACGCGTCAGATGCCAGCTTTATTACAGTTGAGGTTGATGTACCAACCAGAACAAGAACCACCACAATACCATGGACTGGAACTGGTACAACAAGTTACTTAGTAACCGACGCAGATGTATACACGCAGGTTATAGAGACTCCGGTAAAAAGAACGACCGTCACCCACATATGGAGCTCCCCAACGCACTCCACTACAACTGATAATTTCAATCCCGCAAGTGATACAGTGTTGACCGTTGAAATTTGGGAGCCTTCAAGTACAACTACGGTCACTACATCTTATTATACTGGTCTAACCGAGTACTCGTCTACGTATCCTTTTTCCGATATTGATCAAACGATAACTGTTGTAGATGTTAAACCTTACCCAAGGACAACAACATACAGCCCAACCACAGGAACGAGTTTTCTAAGTACAGTTCCTCTAACCAACAGTCAGGGTCAAACTACTGGACTTGAAATTATCAGATATGCTCCAGTTGTGACAAAAACAACCACCTACGTTTGGAGTAGTTCCTTTTCATCTTCCAGCCTGATGTCAGCACCAAGTGGCGCCTCTGTTGTAACAGTTGTAGTCGATGTACCTCCATTTACTCAGTCAAATGGTGGTGTGTGTGGACCTACCAACGGAGTAACCGGCTTAGCTTGTGCTTCTGGGCTGTATTGTAACAAAGCATCCGCATGCACACCAATTAAAACCGTTACATCCACGTCTTATTACACGGGCACTACACCATCGTACTCGACCCTACCATATGTGACTTCAGATTCCACTGTTATTGCATATTTGCCACCGGCCACAGTCACAAGGACCAGCGTTTGGAGTCACGTTTACACAACAACATCTACTGAGTCGTACCAGACCACTGATGCCACTAAGTTTGTTGACGTTTTGATCCCTACAACTACTACCATAAGTAGTACTTGGACTAACACTGGTGTTTCTACATCAACTGTTTCGGTTGACCAAAATGCGCCAGAATACACCGTTATTGTTTATGGACCACCTGTATCATACTATACGTCAACATCCTCGTACACGGGAACTACAACAAAAGTTACTACAATTTCCCAGAACCCAAGTCAAGTAACAATTATTGAGTACTTGCCAATTCCCCGTACAACTGTGACTAGGGGATGGACTTACTCTACAACTGGAACCACAACATTCAACTGTGGTGATATCGAGCAAGCGAACCCAACCCAAAACGTATTCCACAAAAGAGATAATCCTTACACGCAAGTTTGTGACCCTCTAAATACGGATACAACTCAGATCACTGAAGTCATCCATGTGCCTTTTGTTACCTCAACAGTTGCTTACGCTTATACAGGGGAAACCACTAGTACATCTGTTAGTTTATCGGACGGTGGTCTTACTGAAACAATTGTCAATTACGTTCCAAATACTGCATGCGCAACTTCTAGTGCTACATGCGGTAAAGTATCGTCCTCTGGAACAGCTGTGTTTGGTGTCCAAACAGCTTGCTGTCAATTAGGCTTGAGATGTGCAACTGAATCTGCAAGTAATATAGTTTGTGTCCCTGCCTCGACAGGAAGTACCTTAGTAACGAAATATTGGACGAGCTCTACGACTATGACCACAACTTATACCACATACATTACTGGGCAGCCTTATGTTGAAACTGATGTGAACGAACCTATAGTGACAACAACTGTTACTAGCTCTTGGAACAATGATTACACGAGCACTATAACTACAATTTCAGGTGATTCAACCCACGGTACTGCAACGGTATTTGTTGATGTGCCAAGTTCAAAGGCCAGTACTGCTTCTACTACAACAATCCCATGGAATGGTACTATCACAAGCACATATTCTACCGATATCACCACTTTCACTGGCTCTAATGGTGTAGCAACAATCAGCACTTTGTATCACGTCGAAACTCCACAAGCCCATGCTGTTTCTACAACCACTATCCCATGGAACGGTACTTTCACAAGCACCTACTCCACTGGTGTCACTACCTTCACTGGTTCTGACGGAGTCCAAACCATAAGTACCTTGTATCACGTCGAGACCCCAGAAGCTCATGCTGTTTCCACCACGACTATCCCATGGACCGGTACTTTCACAAGCACCTACTCCACTGGTGTCACTACCGTCACTGGTTCTGACGGAGTCCAAACCATAAGTACCTTGTATCACGTCGAGACCCCAGAAGCTCATGCTGTTTCCACCACGACTATCCCATGGACCGGTACTTTCACAAGCACCTACTCC
>PPJY03000027.1:0-59725 GCA_003671575.3 Zygotorulaspora florentina | reverse complement strand
CAGAGACAGAACAGAGAGAGAGAGATGGGGGAGAGGGTTGGAGAGGGCCACCGCGGACTGGGGGCAGTCTTGCGGGGTGCTACGGGGCAGCCACGGGGGCCACCTGGCGCAGCTCGAGGTGTTGAAAGAGATATTCCTTTTGGGAATTGTCGAAGCTGCTTATGTTAGACATTGCAATAATACTTGGTAATTGTTTGATTATAGAGATATATAAATCCTCGCTCTTCTCGTAAATTGAACCGAAGCTTGAATCAAATGGAACTCATCTAGATCAGTATCACCAATATTTATACCTGGTGAAATACACATATTGGATCATCAAACGCTGCTGTCAGTGAAGATTTTTCGATCTTATGGTCATCATTCAACCCATGATCACACCATTTCTTCGATCCCATAGAATGTACTGTGCAACCTGGATATTAGTGATTCGCCGTAGATTCCTTCGTGGCATGATGCCTGATTTGTAATCGTCTCGCAATGAGCTATCAACCGATATATTCTCACTCTTTCATATTGATCGATACTCTGTTAGGGCTCAATCTTACCTCGAGACCATAATCATCTACAGTTCGGTCTGGGAAGATACTCTTGTAAACTTTCGTATCACGCTTACTTCATAATATCAACTTTCATCGCCATCTTCACTTCAATAGGTTTCTTGTGGCAAGCCGCCTTTGTAGCTCGCTAGTAGCTCCATCCGCGATGACAATATCACGTGATACACACGGCACTACGATATTACCGATCAATACAAACATAGGTTGCTTCAACCTCCCTTCAAAGGTCTTGTATCGAGTCCTACAAAGTATCGATGTTCTAGTTTTCTTTTCTTGTCATTTTATTCCCTTGTGTATTCTGCGGCTGTTCTTATTAGTAATCCATAATGGCTACATGCAGTTTTAGCTTTGCTTTCGGTACATGCTACATGTGAACACTTTTCGTTACGGACTCTGCTTAATGCTTTCGTCCATTATTAATCATGCTTCGATACTTTGATTATGAATAATTTGTTTTATTCTTACTTGTTTTGTAATCTTTTGTGGTTTGCCAAAAGTTGGTGTAACTGTGATAGGGTAACAATTACTTGCTCTCTGTTGAACAATTTTAAAATGGCCAAATTTACTTTCTCTTATCTTTTCAAAGAGTATCGAAACTGAAAATTTTTTCTGCTCCTGTATCTTAAATGGTTCACATTGATTCATTGTCGATACCTCGCTTCGAAGAGTTGAGCGTCATTTTACAAGAATTGCATATCTTCGAGTTTCTAAATTTCATTGACATCTTCTGCTATAGGTAATAGTTTGTCTTTGGGTTCTAGGTCTGAGTATGTTTCTCAGCTGCTAGTATCGATTGCTTCGTTGACACTTTTCTCAATGAGGTTGATTTCTCCTTTTCCACGATATCTAGTTATCTTATCGAGTTTACTTCGACAGGAGTGAAATATGCAATCAACACAGTGCCCTGATTTTCCATTTTTATTATATTTGCTTCGCTTTCATTTATCATAATAGCATGGTAACTAGTTCTTATGCTGTACTTCTCTTTTTGGTTTCTTCCTTCCTCTATCAAAAAAGTGATTTCAAATTAATCTAGTTTCGACTGTTGTCGATATCGTTGTTTATAGTTTTGAAAGGTCTGATTAATTTGACATTAATGAAAGCATTGAAGCATCGAGGTTATACTAATCAATTTCATATGCCGGGCTCGTGGCTCGAGGTACGTCCGCGAACCACCTCCCCCTTCTATATCAGAATATAAACTCAGGGACGACATAAAAAGTCTTCTTTATATATCCGAAAAAGTGCACTACATCGAATCATAACAGTAGGCGATATGGTAGAAGAAAAATTTTCACCATGCGTGAAACAAGGAGCGACAGTTCCTGCAACAGATGTGTCAATTAGAAATTGCACCTTTCTTAGCTACCGGAGATATGTCACCTGAATGAATACGTCTCGCTGAACACTACTAACCGATATCCTTTCTACACCAGCTAGGCTTATAATACGTTCACGTCATAACTCCATGACTCTTTTCTTCTATATTTCTATTCCAACATATAGGACTGAAATATGATATGCGGTGACGTAGCAACTTTTAAATATTCCTGTAAGTCCTCAAATGCTCGGAAGTTATAAGAATTGCCAAATTTTGATCCAATGACACCTCGTTTCCAAGCTCATCGTGACTTTCGACACAACAATGAAAGTGCTCAATATTTTTGGTTCGCAATGCCTCCTAGTTGCAAAGTGGAGTGGCGAGGAGCGCGGTAAATGGGTAATTGAGTTAAAAATGGTACAGCTTCTTCGCAATAATCCATTGAAGCATCATAGGACCTGTTTGCAAACCACGCATCAGCCTGAACCTTGTCGACAGAAATCGTGACTGGTGCCGTCAAATTAGTGAAATCGTTGCGCACTCTCCCAAAAAATATCGAGCTGTTAGCAGAAGCCATGTATAAGGTATCCGAGGGATGCGTGAGGCGATATACCCCGTTTAAAGCTACAAAGCAAACCTCATTTATACTATATTCCTCCGGTACCTCTGTGAACAAATAAGAGTAGGAAGGCAGAATGAGGCCAGATTGAGTGTTCTGACACATCACAGACCCGAAAATATAAACTGTGAGACTCAAAAGTAAAAGCATAGCGACCATAACGATGGATACGAGATTGAGTTATTTAGTGATCTGGAGTCTTGTTGGATGCCTATAAAAAGGTCTGATTATTTGAATTGAGGAGAGAGCGTCGAATAAAAAAATAAAGAATGGAATCCATATTTATATGTCTGGTAAAAAAAGCAGCAAGTTTATCTCCTTGGATCCACTATTACACCCGAACTGTTTACAGTTCGATAATTAAAACCTATACGCAAACGCTACGCCAATTTTGAACACTGCTATTTTCATGAACTGATAACAAGACAGACCCCTTTGACAGGAATTACAGTCGATGTGACCATTTTGTCATCGCGCCGCCAAGGTAACCAGTTTCCTCCTCTGGCGAATAAAGGTAAAACAAAACAAGGAAACTTGCTATGGTCCTATTCGCCCGATGCAGTGAAAGATAACGTACTATCGTATTTACCTATATGGTCTTAGAAAATTGCCTTCTCTAAACGTAGCCCCTCAACCCTTGTGGGTTTGCGTGCGGTTTATGGACCGTGAGATGATAACTATCTATGACTACCTGCAGGCTACTCCGAAAAAGAAAAGATCCTTCCGCTCCGTGTATTCTCAACCCTGCAACCACCAGATAAATATATTCCTTGGTATTATTGTGATCATGGCACATAATTGGGCGGCGTCATTCAACACTAAGGATGTGTAGGGCAAGCCAATAATCAGATGCCCCTCGACTCAAATTGAGCTCAGTGATCGATAAGCAACCTAAGCCACCAACAAAAAAAAATTACGTATAGTTTCGATAAAATATTATATTTCTCATGTGAATAGAGGGTAAATTGTCTAGAAATCCTTCGAGGGTTTTTCAATTATTCAGAAAGACTTCCCGAGTTGAAATTGCTTGAGGGTAAACTTGAGAAAATAGGGATTCGATGCACTAATGTTTTTTGGTACGATCAAGGGTGCAGTTCCCAAAACGAAATTTGTTGTAAGACATATTCCTTAGTGGAATCGTAGAAACTGTGCTACTTGACATTGTTAGTATAGAAAATTTTATTAAATTATACAAACATGTCTTCATCTTGCAGATAAGCATCAAGCGCTGCGAAGTCGTGAAGAAATATTGGTTGATACCTTCTTAAAGCTCAGCCCGAGTTTTCCTGCTTGGGCACCCACCTTTTCATTCAGAAAACGCTAACAAATGATTCTTTTCTTTTATAACTCAACATCAAACGTTTTCGATAATGTAGATCACTTCATTGAGTCACATAGTAAAGCAATTGCCTCTATATAGTGATTTTTCTACTTTATGGAACAGAGTTATTTACGCATAGTTAGTCTTATATGCTCACTCGTCATAGTACGTTGTACATTGCCATCTCCGGTAAATATTTCAAGATTATAACCCTGTGTATCGGGGATATTGCCATGTATCTATGATCCCCAGGAGTCGCAATGAAGTCCTCCTGACCCATAGTGACTTTTCACATATTTCTGGCGTCGCAGATCTTGCCAAATCATACTCTTCTCTGTCCAAGTTCGTCCAACGGAGTCAGGAGGGACACTAACCTGCCAAGTTCCACTTTGGCTGAAGCACTTCGTTATAGTAGCACCAATTTTGAGCGCGAAACATTTGCCAACGTCCCAATTGAAGCCGCAGAGACACTCCATCAGATAGTCTGCGACCAACGTTGGGAAAATGCCAATGCCGTATTCGAATATCCTGTGTATTGACAGCCACTAGCTGGATACCAAATTTGGTCCCAATATGCCTGCTGCGCTACCGGCCATTGATCAAACCAGGTCGCTAAAGGAGCATTAGCTGCGTCCCATCTCTTGGCGACACTTGTGTCGTTGCTGGGAAAGGTGATGTTACTGATCATAGTATCAGCGGAGTTGACATGGGTGAGAACCTCCGAAAGATCACTACGGTTTAGATGCAATAAATAGGGGTAGTTTTCGGCAACGGATATATCGTCAGCGGCAGGCAATTGCATTGTGGCATTCTAACAGACGGGAATATTCTCTTTATCAAATGAGAGGGTAACAGCTGCGGCCTAGCCAAGCGTGGGAAGACCATATAGAATAATCGAAAGAAAACCCCGCTAGGTCTGAAATTTATTGCTGCACCGGCTGTTCTAGCTCATGACGGTAAGCAATCACCTTTCGTTTTGGTACAAGTAGCGTTTGTCGATGGCATTGTTGCCGGCTAGAGTGTGTGTCACCAGATAATGTTTGAAGTAAGATGCTTCTAATTTATACCTAAATGCGACTTATACTTTCTAGTCAGCAATCGGACGATTATTTTTTCTTTGCAGAGTTTTGTTTTCTTTTTCAACACCAAGACAAAAGCTCTTCCCTGTTTGGCGCCGACTTTTCCTGCGCCGCGCAAAACCGCACTAGGCGTGTTCCTATGAGCTACAATCATTTCCATAGGCTACGGTCGTTTCTTTTTGATGTTGCAAATTGCTCAATGAGTAACCTCCGTCCGTCCCCAAATAACATTCTAAATACCGGTGCTGTGTATAAACGCAACCGTCAAGTCTGACTGATGTATACAATCAGTTATTAAGATGAATATAAAATAAATTAGCTGCAACAAAAACCAAGAGTAGCATGTTTATCCAATATGTTTGCAAGCAGCAGCAGTTTTAATTACAGCCAAAGTAGAAATATGTGAATTGATATCAATACACAGATATCTCGAAGTCGGAACGTATGATAATAAAATTCCCGATCCAGCCATCCTCTTTTAAAGAGACAAAACTCCTTTTTAGCATATATTTACTGGTAATTCTTTGATTGTGTTTGGGTGTTGTTAAAAATTACTGTGATTAATCTTCAGCCAATTGATATTAGGTGCCCAGCGAATTAGTAAAATAATGGACACTAGGAAAATCGATGTTGTCAAAAACTAGTCTTTTCTACTCAGTACTTTCCCTTTAACAAAATCCATTCAAGCACGAATTGTTTCTGGATGGTGCCAAGCTCGGTAGGCGACAGAGTTATGAATCCTGAGGAAAGAGTTGTTCAAGAATTTCATTGATTTAATAAATGTACCTGCTAGGTAGTATGTTAAATAGCTGCAGAGATAGCGCCTCCTCTCGAATCAATATACAAGCCACATTCTTTTTCACCCAGAATTTTCACCTAATGTATAGTGGTAAACTTGCACCTTAGTAACGAAGCAAAGTGAGACGTCAAAAGAGATAAGCTGCCGCTGTCTGATCAGCTTCATTATGCCCATTCAATTCGAAAAATCTTAGCTAATTATCAACCCAATCAGTACCGCAATTTATTGTAGAAAACGTTTTCCCAAGTTGAATCATATTAATAAATCTTTTACTTGAATATTGAGTTCTAAAAAATATAATCTAGCAACCTTTCAAAGTGCGGCCAGAAGACCTCAATAAAATTTTTTTCTAGAGCTTATTGCAGCTTCTACACGACAAAACAGCCTTGCGTACGCTGTAGGTTACAAACCCGAAAGGGAAATTATTGCGGAATGAATAGTATCTGCTAGACTTTTGTCGACCTTTTCTGTGCGGCAATACAATACGAGCGAGGGCGCATTGTTCGCAAACGCTTTGAGCATAAAAAGCCTTGGCATTCTGTGTCGAAGAGTCATGTGAGAATAATCACGTCACCAAAAAAGTGTTGCCTCTTGAATGGAATACAAATTGTTACAAAATGGTTTTTTGTTACAACATTGGATTTATTGAGGCCGAAGGATCTTTTTTTATTCTTAAAAAATCTTCAACAAAAAAGTATTTGGTGCGACCAAAAGACGGAACATAATGGCTGATTCGCTCGCTTGATTAATGAGTGACGAATGAAGGAAGCCAGCATTTAATTAAACCTATCTTAATAAGATACACTAAGGGAAGGAACTGGGTAAGTATAAAAGAGACACATTTTTGTTGTTCAGTCAGAACGAACTAAAATCATCTATTCTAAATTCGTATTCCTCCATTTTTTCATTGAAATAGTTGAACCATATGAAAATTGCTGGTGTTTTGAGTGCATTCACTTTCACAAATTTAATGAATTGGGAAGACACACACAAGAGACCAATGACCTCCAATAAGTTTTATCAACAGATGGTACTGGAAAGGGTTTGGTAGCTGTAGCATTGAAGGGGGCGAGATGGCAATTACGTTGTCGATATTACCATCTACGGAGAGAATACAGTTACTCCATTGCTTGACGAATTTGTAGCGGTGCTTGATTATTTGCCTCAGCAGGTGGCAAAGAGATTATTCAAAGTAAACTCAATGTGGGAAATGTCACTTGCTCTACGATTTTTCTATTGGAATATTCGTCCGAGAATAATAGTCTAGACAATCGCGAGGGGAGGGAGCAAGTGCAAAAATTGCAGAAATAAGTATAAAACCCGGCATTGCGTCAAATACCAGGTGCTTAGAGTCCGAGAATTTATATAAAACAAGAAATAAGAGCCGAAACTACCATGAAGAGGAAAACTTGGCTAAAAGCTTACAAAATAAAGTGAAAAAAATCTTTAGTGTAAACTTGCTAATGTATCGATTATAATTTTCTTTTATAGTCATCTTAGCGCTTTAATCAACCCCGCGGTTCAATAATCACTAGAGGTGCATGCCCTAGGGTCGTTGTCCAGGAAGCGGCCGCGAAACAATTTTTCATGAAGCATTACTCGCCATCAAAAAACTGTCGACCCTTTTCAAAATGAACCCTTTGGTTTTTCTCACAAGGAAAAACCCTAGCAATTGCCGAATACGGTCTAGGAAAAGTTCTTCAATTTCAGAAATTGATTGCAACCATGGTGATGGGAGTAAAGAAACTGACGAGCAAACTTGAAAACCAGTATGCTTCTGTGAAGAAAGCCGTTGCGGTTTATTCGGCTCTCTATGGGAATAACTCGGAAGCAATGATATAGTCGTTCCACTGCGGTATCGCGGCTTTACCTCGCAAATTGATATCTGAGGTCGGTGGAGAACAAATGAAGGCTCTTAGCACACTTAATGTCATTGGATGGAAGTAAAGATCAAACTATTAACACCCGTGCATAATATGGATGGTATCATGCATATGCAGATGCAAAAAAAACTCCTTTGCAATATTCACCTCCATAGCACAAGGTGACAACCGGTTTTCTCCACGGCTTTTCAAGCTGCCAGAGTCCTTATACGACTCAGATTTGAGTGTATTGACTTTGAGTCATAATACCAGGACTCAAAATAGACAGCTCGTAAAAATAAACCCTTCAACACATAATTTGACGTGCAAATATACACATAAAGTTGACTTGGAGGAAGTAAACCAATGGCTAGAAATAGATTTAATCATTGTTAGTGTTAGACAACCAAAAAATAAAGAAGCTGTCAAGAATGCAAATTTTGCGTCGACAAGAAACCGTATATAAAGGGGATTTTTCCGTGATAATAGACTCACGTCTAAAAAGAAACCAATAGTCAAGAGAAAAATTATGGACACTATAGAATATTCCTCAGAAGTAAAGGAGCTATTAAAATTTGACAAAGAGCACTTATGGCATCCATATGCTAACCTGAGGAACCCGATAACTGTATACCCTGTAAAGACATCGAATGGATGCAAAATTACCCTTGATTCAACTTCACCGGCTGAAAAAACTCTTGTGGAAGCAATGTCTTCCTGGTGGTGTGTTATTCATGGATATAACAATATGGAATTGAACGACGCTATGCTGGACCAAATTCAAAAGGTATCTCACGTAATGTTTGGTGGGCTGACACACGCCCCTGCAATCCATCTAGGCCAAAAGATTCTTAAGTTGCTCGACCACTCAAAGCTTCAAAAAGTTTTCTTGACAGATTCTGGATCTACCGCGGTGGAAATTGCGATGAAAATGGCACTTCAATACGAGTTTACTATTTCAAACGGAAGTTCGAACAAAAGTAAGTTTTTGACAATTCGGAATGGGTTTCACGGCGATACTTTTGGTGCAATGAGTGTTTCTGATCCGATCAATTGTAAGCATTCCATATATAAAGGTAATGTAGCAGAGAATATTTTTGTGAAAGCACCCTCCTTGATAAGCACCCTTCCAACCTCTGATATTTGTCTTGAAAATCCAGATCATTTCAATGAAACAACAAAATGGCACGAGGAGGATTTTTTTGAGTTTAAGAGAGCAATAGAGGGAAAAAAAGACCAAATATGTGCCGTGATTTTGGAGCCATTACTCCAGGGTGCAGGAGGTATTCGATTGTATCATCCCCAGTTTTTAATTGAGGCCAGGAAAAAATGTAACGAATACAAAATACCTTTCATTATGGATGAAGTCGCCACAGGATTTGGCCGTACAGGCGAGATTTTCGCATTCAAACATTGCGAAAAATATCAGAAGCTTTTAGGTATTTCTGAGAAACACATGGTAGACGTTTTTCCCGATATTATCTGTATTGGTAAGGGTTTGACTGGAGGGTATATGTCACTTAGCGCTGTGATAACGACGAAAAAAATTGCCGAAGGCTTATCTTCAGCACAAGGTCCCACTGGAGGTTATTTCATGCATGGGCCGACTTTTATGGGCAATCCTTTGGCTTGCAGTGTGGCCAACAAGTCTCTTGAAATTTTAATGAGAGGGGAATGGAAAACCCAGGTCAGAAAAATCGAACGCCAACTTTTTAACGAATTATTCCTTGCTATTAGAGACGATGAAGCTCTTATGACGGAAGTTGTAGACAATGTGCGAGTAACTGGTGCAGTTGGTGTTGTTGAGTTGAAAAACCCCATCGATATCCCTTGGTTTCAGCGGCAATTTGTTGCACGAAATGTCTATATCAGGCCATTCAGAAACCTGTGCTACATTATGCCTCCTTTTGTGATTTCAAAGGAAGAACTTACACAGGTCACAAATGCAATTAAAGAAGTACTCAAGCTATGCTCTAGTCACAAAATTAAGGTCGAAAAAAATTGAAGTGAACACCTCTTTTGATCAATGTGACGTATGCTTTTATGTTTATATCTTCATTTAAATTTAAATCCCTTTAAAGTTTTTTATACCCATATATTTTCTAAATTACATCTTAAAAATCCATTAGCTTGACGCTCTTCGCATCCTAATGTTCTCTTCGAAATGCCAAAAAAAACGAGAATAAATAGAGGGGAGAAAGGTAATCAAGTAACTAGTTAGAGATTATTATAGAATTCGAGCGATTCTATTCAAAAGAGGTGTGTAGGATCTCAGTGTAGTTACCTTTACAAGAGCTCGATGCTTCTTTGAGCAATGGGTTGAGCTTGAAAGCGGGGCTTGTGTAGTCAATGTGTCCACAAAAAGGTAAACTGGTGTGTAGTCCCAAAACTTTAAGCGCATGAAAGGGAAGTTTTTTAAAAAAGGATGTTGGTATGTCAACATGATAGTTTTCTTCCTGTTTTTGATAGCTTTTGTTCATGAAAAAGAAGGCACCAATCCTGTCTCCGTCACTCTTGTTGGAACTTGCAGCGTGGTAGGTACTACCTAGCATGAAGACCGCATCTCCTTCATTCAGCTCAAGGTAAATCTCCTTATTTATGTCGAACTGACCGGGCCCATCCAAGGGGCCCCATAAATGAGACCCAATAATAGCTCTCGTTGCGCCATTATTTTTGTTCATGGGAGTAAGGGCTATAGCAAGCCCAACCTGCGAATCATCACCATAATGATATTTCTCTCGGGGTGGGTGTACGTTATGTAAGGACATATCCTCTCGGTGATACATTTGCTCGCAGGCACCCGGTCCGACCCTGTAAACGATACCAGAGTACAATTGAACGTCTGATAATGACCGTCTCAGGTTCCCATCGCCGATCCAAAATACGTTGGATTCAGACAAAAAGTGATGTGAAACCCTATAAAACGTATGATCACAAGCTATTTTCTCCAGGCATGTGGGGGACTTCAATACAGCTCTTGTAACTACAGTGGTTTCTTTAGGGAATGGAGAGCCATTCCACTCATTTTTTCGAAAATAATGAGGTTGCAACTCTGTCTTGACTTTTTGGCACTCGCCAGCATTCAAATAATGCCTTACGACACAAATGCCATAGGTTTCAAGCCTTTTAGTGATTCCATCAATGTCATTCTTGTCACTTAAAGTGAGGCATCTGTAATCTGGACGAGCCCCACTTTTGATCACCTTCTTAGGAATCCTAGCAAATTTCTTCCCGTCCTTTTCAAAAGTTTCGAACAGATGGGCGTTCTTTGTAGACATGGCTATATTTTATATGTTCAGACTGACCATATGAAGTGCTCAACACCAAGTTATGCAATTGGGTTGAGATTACGCCGTTTTATATAATTTTTACGGAACAAATGGGAATGTAATTATTTGCTAGCAGTCATTCGCTTCACGATGACTATGAGTCGCCTCGGGCTTTTTCTTAAAATAAGGTAGGCTTAATTGGGAAACGAGTCATCGTCAAAGAAATTTGTTTCCGCTCACCGAATGTCTGATAATATAGAATTGGCTGGTTCCTTTTATGAGTATCCTACTACCCCCTACGATATTTTAAGAGTGGCCAGTTGAGGCGAAAAGAAAAGATTGCCACTATAGGAAGATCTTTAAACGGATCAAAAAGCGAAATGCCTCTTCAAGTCTTGGCCTTCCATACAACTTTGAAGCAAATTTTTTGGATTGCATTTATTCGTATATTTTGCAGAAGGGGAAACGCGACTGGAGGGTGCTAAACTTGCAGGGTATAAATGAAAGACGCGCTAAAATTCCAGGAAGTTAAGATACCACTGGCAAATGGGAACTCATAATCGCTCTATCTATTGCAAGATATCGCCCATCAATTTTGTATTCATTTACCAACTTTCTATTCAAGTTCTGTAGGTAAAAAATTCTTTCAATGTGCATTTAGCCTTATGACATAGCGGTAGAGACAACTTCTCTTGGAGACATTGAAAGTCCACTTCCTCCAAAGAACACTCTCAAAACTGCGTAGCGTGACGACGGTTTTTGGTCCCCTGCCTGCAGAAAAAATTCCTATATGATGCACGTGATAAATACCAAATATCATCCACCTTGCTTGTTCGTTTACCTTCGCGGCTCGAGGAATATCCTGACGGGCCTTGGCAAACAGAGTGAGTAGACTAAAGGGGCTGCGAGAGGCGTTAACTACGGTATTCAAGAGGTCTGCCGGCTTGAGCGGGATAATTAAATCATGTTTTACCCCGTGTTGCGGGGATAGCGAAAAGTCGTGTGGGGGTGGGTGCGCGGGGAGGAAGCCGGGGAAAAGAATGTGTTTTTAACGAGCAGGGGGCTACTGGAGTGCTTAAACATGCATATAAAAGAGTCCAGTTAACTCCCGTCTGATTTAGAAAGACAAATTGTAAAAGATTAGCGAGCAGAAATAGTTAAAGATACAACATACCACAATGAAAGGAAGTGATAAGTCTGTTGAGTTGGGCAATGATGACAGTGATAATAAAAATGGGTTCATTACGATTGGTGATGCCGCAAAGTTCCAAGCTACTATTGCAAAACTGGGAGCTACTTTAGTTGACCTAAAAGTAAATGGTCAATCAGTGGTCCTAAGATACCCAACAGTACAAGATTATTTATCCGATGATGGCAATTACATCGGTGCAATTGTAGGGCGCTATGCAAATCGTATTTATAAGGGTGTTTACAATTTGCAAGATGGTCCTCACAAGTTGACCGTCAACAATTGTGGTAATGCAAATCATAGCAGTATCAATTCTTTTCACCACAAAACATTTGAAGGACCTATAATTGAGAATCCATCCAGGGGCGTTTACAGCGCAGAGTTTTCTTTGTTAGATGATCACTCTGAACCAAACGAATTTCCAGGGGATGTCGAAGTGACTATAAAATACTCTTTGAATGTTACTGAAATGACATTGAACATGGAATATCGAGCACAATTACTAAAAGGAGAGGAAACCCCTTTTAATATGACCAATCATACATATTTCAACCTAAATAAGGCTAAAAACGAGAAGTCCATAAGCGGTACAGAAATCAAGATTTGCTCCAACAAATCCTTAGAGGTCAGCGAAGGTGCCTTAATTCCAACAGGTAGGATCATTGAGAGGGAATTTGCTACTTTCGAATCTGCTGATCCCACCATCTTGAGAAGTGACGGTCCGACTTCTGATTATTGTTTTATTGTCGATGCAAACAAAAACCTGAGTTCCACAGACTCCGTGAGCATTAACAAACTGGTACCTGTTGTAGAGGCGTATCATCCAGATTCAAACATCTCACTAGAGGTTTCAACGACCGAACCAACTGTCCTTTTCTATACTGGCGATAATCTATACGGCGAATTTCAACCAAGGGCAGGGTTTGCAGTTGAACAAGGCAGATACGTGAATGCAATCAACCGTGATGAATGGAGAGGATGCGTTCTTTTGAAGCGCGGCAAGGTGTACTCTTCAAAGACTCAGTACCGCTTTAAAAACTAGATGATAAGCAAAGTGCTCGAGAAATTTACATTATTGTTTCTCATTTTTCATGTAAATTAGAATTTCATAGTTACATAATCAGGAATTGGTTTATTATATTGAAATCTTACTGCTACTTCAGTGCTTTTCAGAGTCATTCCTAAATCCCAATTCCTAGCACGCGTCCACCACAAATAGATTGCAGTAAGTTTAGGAAGTCCTTATAATTGGATGCACCAAATAAGATAAGTGTAGCGGAAGATGGAGGTAAGAAGCGCAGCATCTCCATGCCTTAGTTCTCATCATGAAAGTCCCTCTCTTGCTATGAGCCGCGAAAACACAACAGGTAATAAACAGTAAAATTGAAAAGCACAACATCTTAAGATACCTGGGACTCATTTCTGACTGAAGTTTGTGGTTTTCAGACCCCCGATAATCCTTTCCCCTTTGGATTCACAGTGGACTGATATTTCCTCACGGCGGAGAGAGTTCGCTTAGAAATATTACTGGCAGCAATAGCTATAATGGAGTGCGCTCCACGCGATTTGATTTGGTAGTTCTTTTGAATCAAGCACCGCAAATACCTCGCATATTTTCAGGCATTCTATTTTAAAGTCTTGTGTAGCTGTGTTCTGGTTCAGTTGAAATATACCCTTTGAACATAATGCGATTTTGTTAGTCCTTTATGAATGCCGGCGTCCCAGTGTGTCCGTGTAGAGTTTCTAAACATATGTGTTTTTCTATTATAATACCATATCCTTCGTTTTTGGCGCTTAGTTCTAACTAGCTTAGACCCTTTCATTTACTTAACACACCCAACTGACATCAAGATGTACTGCAAAGGGGGTGAGATAATTCGAAATGAGGCACAGAGTTAACTGGGTTGAGGGAGATTCGACACCATTATTTAAATGTAATTAAAAGAAAAGTTAGCTAATGATTTTGGCATCCTAAAAAAATAGTATTTTGTAGAATTTATGCGCCCGATTGAGAATGCAAAGAAGGTAATTGAGGTTTATGAGAGAATCAGCAAATCAGTATATCCAAAAACCAGAATAAATAACAATAATAGTTAGCCTTTTCAGCTTCAAAAAATATCATATGTATCCGAAATGAAGCAAATTTAATTTTCCGCTAATTTTAAATTTGCGTTGAGGAATCCTACGCCTGTGGTCAAAATTGATCATATTGGGGGTCCGGCGAGTGCGATATGTGCCTTCGCGCAGTACCGTAATGCTCATTTAATAGTACCTGGGGGTAATTTTTAATTACTCAGCAGGATTTCCCGCGAGCCTCTATTTTGATCTTCATCCACTCGTTGAGTACCTCTTTTATTGCTTGCGTTACCTTTCCAAGCTCTTCTGTGGAAATGATATATGGGGGCATGATATAGCACAGCTTGTTGAAAGGCCTGATATAGACTTTTCGGGAAAGGCACTGCGCTTGAAACCACCCTACGTCGATCGATTCCTTTAACTCAACCACACCAATCGCCCCGCAAATTCTGATATCATTTACTAAATGCTTCATAAGGGCAGCATCAGCTTTAATTGGAAGGTACAGCTCGTCAAAGAGCTGTTGTTCGATTTTAGAGACCTGCTCTTTCCACTCACCTCTAATCAAAATTTCAAGCGATTTATTTGCCACGCTACATGCTAATGGGTTTCCCATGAAGGTGGGGCCGTGCATGAAACAACCACTAGTTGGACTTTGCTTTGATGAAATGCCATTAGCAATTTTTGGTGTAGTCACAACTGCACTAAGAGTCATGTATCCTCCCGTAAGAGATTTTCCCAAACATATAATGTCGGGAAAAACGTCCACATATTCTTCTGAAGTAACATTCATAAGGTTTTGATATTCTGCACAGTGTTTGAATGCAAACATGGCACCTGTTCTGCCAAATCCAGTAGCAATTTCATCCATAATTAGCGGTATATCATATTGGTTGCAAAGTTTTCTTATCTCAATTAAAAATTGGGGATGGTAAAACCGCATTCCACCAGCACCTTGAAGCAAAGGTTCTAGGATGATAGCACATATTGTATCCGAATTTTTCTGATATTGCATTCTAAAATCATCAAAATCTTCTTCATGCCATTTTGTAGACTCTTGGAAAATTTCTGGATATTTCACGCAAATATGAGAGGTTGGAAGAGTGCTGAGAACAGGAGGAGATGCTACAAAGATATTTTCTGCAAGATACCCTCTATAAATTGAATGCATTGAGTTCACCGGATCGCAAACACTCATTGCACCAAAAGTATCTCCATGATATCCATTTGTTATTGTCAAAAACTTGTTCTTTTGCGAAGTTCCGTTGGAAACAGTGAATTCGTATTGCAGTGCCATCTTCATGGCAACTTCAACTGCGACAGACCCGGAATCAGCAAAGAAAATCCTTTCAAGACTGGGATGGTCTATGACTTTGAGAATCTTTTTGCCTAGATCAATAGCTGGTCTGTGCGTAAGTCCTCCAAACATGACATGAGAAACCTTTTTCATCTGATCTGTGATAGCGGCGTTCAACTCCTCATTGTTGTAACCGTGTATCATGCACCACCAGGACGACATTGCCTCTACAACATCGAAACTTTCATCAGAATCTGTATCAAGGGTAATAAGACACCCATTTGCTGAGGTAACTGGATAAACTGGTAGAGGGTTGTCCATAGAGGTATAGGGATGCCATAAGTGATCCTTATCAAAAGTGAGCAACTCTTGAACTCCTGCAGAAAAATTAATATTCGCCATAGCTTGCTAAAGATCTTGAGATCTTAGCAAAAGAACCATATCGACAAAAATTGGTCTGCGTCTTTTATACTTTTTTTTTATCAATGAAATGTTCGTTTAAACCTGAGTCTCTCTGACATGACTCCGGCTTTTTAGTCATTCCAGTCAAAACTACAAAATGCAATTGGATAACAATTTGATATAAAAGGACACGACCATTCTCCCATGAACACGTAGATAGATTTTCTCAATGACTTTAGATCGGTATCAATGAAAGCTCCCATATTTTTTGTGACAGGTACTGACACAGATGTCGGAAAGACCTTCGTATCGTCACTTCTGGCTGTAAAATGGAAAGCTGCATACTGGAAACCTATACAGACCGGGATCGAATGCGATGAGGGCGATACGGTAGCAGTGCAACGTATATGTCACACTCTTGGGTATGAAGAAGATTTTGTAGGTCCCAGGTACACGATGAAGAAACCTCTCTCTCCATTGGAGGCGATGGACTATGAGCCAGAAATCAACATTAAAATTAGTGATTTCAAAGTACCAATTGCTTGGCCAGCCTCTAAACCATTAATTATGGAAGGGGCAGGAGGGGTGTGTGTACCAATTACTAAAAATCTTCAAACTACAATCGACTTGATAAAATTTTTCATTGAGTCAACGGGAAGGACTGTAAAAATTTTGGTAGTAGGACGCAGCGGTCTTGGAACACTCAATCACACCTTGTTAACTGTTGAGCATCTCAAAGCCAAGGGTCTCGGCGACTTCATTTTGGGATGTATTCTGAGCGGGAAGAAAAACGACGGAAACGCAGAAATTTTAAGGAGATATAACGTTGATGTGATAGCGCAAGTTGACTATTGCGCTACAAACCAAGACATTAGAGCAGCTTTAGATAGCATTCCTGAAATAGAATCTCTTTTATAGTTTAAGCTTACCATAGATGTTGTTTGTCGGATTTCCATGCTGTTCGTGGCATTTAGTCATGTCCCGTCGACTCAAGAGATAGTCAGCTTTGGATGCAACTTCACGAAAATTCCAAGGGTCATGAAAATTTTTTGACAAAGTTGATCCTCAACCAACCCATGATGATATAGTAGGAATCATATAAAGCTGAAAAATCTTGTTACATGATTGTAAGATTTTGCCTCCTTCTGCCCTCTGGTTGTGCTCCACAACGCTGTAGCAGATGTCAGGTCAAAAAAAGCCATCGTTAACTTCTAGTATATCCATTTCGACTCAAATCACAGAAAATGACGGAAACACGTTATTGAAAAATTACAGGTGGTGGTCTCTACTAGGGATCGCCTTCTCTCTAACAAACTCATGGCTGGGTGTTTCCTCGTCACTTGTGGTCGGGCTTTATAGTGGTGGTCCAGTTCTTATCGTATACGGGCTGATAATTGCCGTGTTTTTTACCTTAATGTGTGGCTACACACTTTCTGAATTTGCCTCTGCGTTACCAAATAGTAGTGGAAGTAGTTTTTGGGTTCTGAAACTATTGGAAAGGAATGAAACTGCGGACGACACCACAACAGTGAAGCAAACTGGGGATGCATCCGACAAGGAGGAAGAACAAAAAATAATCACTAGCCAGCAAGATTCTCTCGAACGTCCAATACCTATATCTCACATTAGAGTATCATTAACTGTGGGACTGATCAACTATTTCGGTGCAATCTTCACGACTTCAAGTATATGTTCCTCTCTTGGGTACAGTATATTAGGATGCTATTCTCTTTTCCATCCCAATTATGAATCCAAACGCTGGCACGTATTTATAATATATGAGTGTCTCAATGTCATAATTGGCTCACTGAATTGCTGGGCAGAGATTCTTCCGATTCTTTCGCAAGCTGGTTTATTTTCCTCACTCATAACATACTGTTTGACATTTATAGTTTCACTAGCATGCCGATCTTTTAGAAAAGAACCGTGGCCCTCAACTGCATACATCTTTAAAGATTTCAAAAGCACGAGTGGTTGGAGTTCGAGCGGTATGTCTTTTATTGTGGGACTGGTCAACCCTCTATGGGCGTTCGCTGGAATCGACTCGGCAACCCATATGGTCGATGAAGTAGGCCACGTAGCAGCAGTAACTTTGGTTCCCAAAGCCATCATGGGCACAATTATAATCGGATTCATCACTAGCTTCACGTATGCGATAGGTATGTTTTACTGCATAACTGATTCAGATTCTGTGATCAGCGCCATTCTTCCCATCATTGAGATATACTACCAGGCGACAGGAAACAAAGGTTTGGCAGTATTTCTCCAGAGTTGTTGCATAATTACTGGTTTGTTCTGCGGAATTGCCAGTGGGACTTGGCAGTCAAGAATTATATGGAGTATCGGAAAAGACTACAACACGATAATTGGCAGTTCCTTCGGTGATAAAAAAGGACGGACAATACAGCGCTTATTTGGGAGGCTTGCCCTCATCCACCCCTTTTTAAGAGTTCCTCATTGGTCCGTCTTTATATCTCACTTGTTTGTTGCAATAATAGGTTGTGTTCTCGTGGGCTCTACTACTGCGTTTAATGCAATCATCACAGCTTGCATATGCCTTTTACTTATATCTTATGCTATTCCAACTGTCATTTTGCTCTGTAAAGGCAAAAGAAAATTTTACGAAAGGATTGCGTTGGAGGTGCCTCTTTCTTGTACCAAAAAAATACATTGTGGTATATTAAGCTGTATCCCCAATGTATTAACGGTGTGTTGGTGTATTTTCTGCCTCATCTTTTTGTCGTTCCCTTATGAATTACCTGTATCTTCCACCAATATGAACTATGTATCCGCAGCTTATGGGGGAGTCGGATGCGTGGTTGCCATAATTGTTCTGTACATATTTTAACGAATGCAGGCGGAGGATACACGATTTTTACGCGGATACATTATGCAGAGCTTATTTGGATAGTTTTTCGGTAAGTTGTTTCATAAATTAATAAAGCTACCCTTTCCTGAAGAAATAGTTTCATTGCTTTTTGAATTGACATCTCTACATTTCATGATCATCAGTGACTTTCTTGATTGACCTGCAAAAGAAAATTTGATATATAGTGATATTGAGATGGCACTTTTTGCCTATAATTAGTTGTTTTCGGGAAAAGCGCAACGAAATATTTAATGATTTTAACTGTGAAGAAAAAAATACTATATTTGAAATGTTGTGAGCCAAACATGAAAAAAGTAACTAAAATGTTCACGCCTTATAAATCTTAACAGCCCAGGTGCCTACCCCAAAAATAAAGTATCGATTTCCTCGGGAGATCTTCCTCAAATCTGCATTTTAAAGACCCAGTTTCTTAGAAATGCTACTATCAAGTCAGTTTGATTCATCAGGGTCTCATGTATTCACCACAGCACCCGTAAGAGCTCTATAATTTCCATCAATCTTACTCATTCAGAATCAAATCTCATTATATTGAGAAATAATCTTGGGAGGGTGCTTAAACTGAAAATTAGATAGTGGGTTCGTCAAATCGATTAGTCCGATACCGCCACGTCTTAGTCATGGAACAACCGTCAAACTTCAATTCAGCGGTCGAGTGTGACTCACACCCATAGCTTACGTTAGTAGAGAACAACAGTCAGGTTCTTGTAACTCAAAAAATACAAGACTGATACAAATGAAAAACGGCACTAAAAATCCAGTTTTTTTGGAGTTTGCGACCCATGAGTACAACTCAGATCAAATATTCGACACATTTCCAGATGGTGCATACATATATAGATAAAGAATATATAAAAATTATTACAACGCAGTATTGGTGGAGATAAAACCTAACTTCATGGGGAGTGCTTTCGACTGAAAGCGCTAGGATTTTGTTTTCACAATAATAACATAACTGCACCAGCTAAGATTGAAGCAAAAGAGTAGTCTAATTTTTGTCCGTAATTCTCCGATTCACTCTTAATCACAGATGCTGAAAAGGTAGAAGATGTACTTTTTTCAGATTCAACTGAAGAGGAGGATGAGCTTCCATTACTAGTTGTTGGAGCTGTCGCTGTTTTTGAGGCAGAACTTACAGTAGAAACATCTAGCGGACAATAAGTAGTGTACGTTGTGAATTCTTCTTCAATAGTGGTTACACCTGTAGTGTAGACCTCTTCAGAACACGAATTGTCTGAGCAAGAAGTGATTGTGACAGTGGTACTAGATAAAGGTGCTTTCTGCGTGACTGTTGTTGAATTGCCGCTGCCATTGTAACCAAACCATTCAGTAGATTTTGGTGCTGTATAAGTAGAGCTACGAGATAGAGAAGATGATGAAGAAGCAGAAGCGGAAGCGGAAGCAGAAGGAGATCCAGACGCAGAGTCAGAAGCAGAAGCAGAAGCAGAAGCAGAAGCAGAAGCAGAAGCAGAAGCAGAAGCAGAGGCAGGAGCAGAGGCAGGAGCAGAAGCAGGAGCAGAGGCAGGAGCAGAGGCAGGAGCAGAGGCAGAGTCAGAAGCAGAAGCACTTGAGCTTCCGTTTGGATTTAAAGAATCACTTGGACCATCATTTCCACAGTAGTCTGTGAGTGTACAAGTATATTCCATATTTCTTGACTTCATGGCGTCACAGGCATTCTTGAGACCACCATCGTATTCATAAATAACCATGTTTGTGGCGGAACTTATTGCTGCTTGCCCGAAGTAAGCCATTGACAATTCAGCTGTCTCCGCAAAGGTGGTAAGCGAGTTTTGAAGATCTGATAGCTGACCTTCATAGTATGTCAAGACACGACTAGTTTCATCGTAGCACGCCGCACCTTCACCATAACTATCGCAAATGCTGTCGAATGATTGTAACCAAAATGGATCTAGTAGAGCTTGGTAATTGAACATGACCTCCACGGCCCCGAGTGCTTTAAGTGCTGACATTATTTAGTATTCTGCTCTATTTTTCTGACAATTGGTCTGATTAAAGCCAACTCGATCAGTGAACAAAAATAGAGTTGCGAAATATTTCGACAGTATTTATAAATTAGTTCCAAGGAAGCAAGTTTACCAATTTTTATCCGACTCAAAAATAATTGAATTGAGGTAGAATGCTGTTCAAAAAATAACGCAAGTATATCAATACAACGCAGGCACCATGACAATAATTCCATGGATGGCGCAACGAAACCACAAGCAGCTTTTCATGAGCTCCTCCCTCGTGTATGAAGAAATAACAAGTAAATTCCGTTGTATTTCAATCAATTAACTGGCAGTTAAACCTAGGGCCAAATCATGAAGCTATGAGGTCACCGTTAATCTGTTCTACATGTGGTTCTCGAACGATAAAACAGGAAGTCCAGATTTGTGGCCACTTACAATAACTGCCAAGTTACTTACAGCCTTGCGGGGGTTTCGAAGGCCGAAAGGCCAATGTAAGTTGGAAAATAGGATATATTTGATTACCACGTGGCTCTTTTTGCTCTTTACCCACCTTTTAGGACTTCTCTCCCTTAGAAATCTCGTTAGCGTCGAATATGACCACGGAAAGCTTCCTAATAGAGGAAAAGATAAGAGTCTGCAGCGACGCGCGCCGTAGAAAGAAAACGGAGATACACTACATAGGTTACCGCCAAGAACATTCTACTCGCTTTTACAGGTATTATTTCGCCAGTCAAATCTCTAAATGCAAACGTAGCTATTCAACATGACTGTGACAACAAAAGGAAACAGAAGTTCGACGCCGTGTCTTAAATTTTATGAGGATATTGAGGAAATGTCATTAATCGGGAATTTTTTATTTCCGAACTCCAAATAAAATGTTTTTCTCTGGACGTGCTCTTATAGCTGAAGCTTACGAGAGTGATAAATCTTTTAGAGGGTAACATACCGCTAAAAATGTCTTCTATTGGGCTCTTTGATTTATAGCGACACCGAGTGTTTCGGTCGAGGATATCTTTTTTTTTCCCACCAGCTAAAATGGTCCATTATTTTCAAACGTGATCAATATTATTCAGGTAGACACCCGCTCAGGTTCATAAATAAAAGCCTAATATGGACGCTACGGGCAATATTCAGAAACCTAATTTTAACATTGGAAATAGATATATGAGCAATCTTCCAAGAAATCCTTCCGATTACTTTCAATGTTCTTTAGCTTGAAATAATTTTTGAGTTGTGATATTCAAAAGATGTCTAGCGCCAACAATTTTGATCAACTATATCGCATGTCTGAAATACGTCGTTCTCTAAAACGATTTGCAGTGGAAATCGCACCAAATCGCTCTACTTTTCTAACGATCAGATCCATAATCAAATTTATATCTTGCTAATCGCAAAGATCTCTGGCCTCAAGAAAAAATTTGGGATGGTGAAGCCGGATACTTACCAGCACCCCTAAGTAACGGTAATGATATTATAGTACTAATTTGGTGGCGTTTAAAATAACAACACTAATAATTGGAAAGAAATCATTGCTGTTTCATTTATTGCACTATCGAAATAATTAGGGGTACTCAAAGCAATACTGAGTGTTTAAGGGTGCTCGGGTGACAAAGCTTTCCCAAAACTTCAATAGCCACACAACCATAATAAGCCCAAAATATATTTTAATGTTACCAAATGACAGGTTTCATAGGTTGAACTGATTGCAGAACAGCAGCAGGTGTAGTTACAAAATAAAAATGAAGCTAGAATATCTGTTCCACTAGTCATCATGTTTCCGTGTCAAGTTTATCTCTTTTATGTGATTCCCTAACCAAAAAACATTCAAGACCTAAACAGAGATCTTAAATATCATGCATTTAATTGCAAAATCTGGTAACTGAATCTGAAAAAAACTGTTCATCGCATTAAACAGAATTTTGACTTAGAAGTAATTTATTTCATTTTTAGAGAGCACTTGATTTGAAAGTCTTTGAAAAAATTTTTTTTAAACTCCAGCTGGCTATATTATACAAAATGAGAATCATAGACACCCATTATTTCATTAAATAAAAAAGCATTACGGATTCAATGAAACATGATGCTACTTTGTCATTTGGTACTCTCCCCCGAAACGAGGAGCATTCAAAATAATACCATTTAAAATACCTGCAATCAGGCCGGCAATCGGCAAAGTTAAGAACCAGCCGGAATAACACCAGGCGACCATTCTCCAATTGACAGATTTCATATCTTTATTACACAAACCAACGGCAACGATACCACCAACAGCAATTTGTGTGGTTGAAGTTGGAATCGCTAATTGCGTTGCCATGACGGTAGTAACAGCAGCCGCCAATTCAATCGAGAAGCCTCTCGATGGCGACTGTAAAATCATTTTATTACCCAAGTTTTTAATAATATTATAACCGTAAGTCCAACAGCCAATAACTAAAGCAGCGCCACCGTAGGCTAAAACCCATACGGGAACTTCTGAGTTCTTTGCTGTGGTGTTTGTCCTCCATATATCGTAGACGGCGGCTAGTGGAGCAGTAGCGTTGGCAACATCATTGGCACCATGCGCGAAGGACATAGTTGCTGCGGTGATAGCCTGAAGGACCGAGTAAATATATTCGACTCTATTATCGTAAAACTTGGATCTTTTATACATGTCTTTGAGGTCACCAGATAGCATATCTTTTTCATTAACTTGTGCATTTATGACATCCTGAGTCCACCCGTGAGAAATAAATAACCAGAAGAGCAATGGCCACTTTTTAGGACCTTGCTTCAATAGCGACCACCAGTACTGTTTCGTGGATAGTTTTTTTTCACTGGTTACAGTTTCGGTTTCTACCAAATTCAAGTCTTGAAGAGCTGCTTCTTTTCCATTAGCAGAATCAAAAGAGCCCTCAAGAGCCTTATTTTCTTCGTCCTCAACACTGACCGCGGTATCTTCAGCAAACCTTCTGCCTTCATAATAATCAATAGTTAATTGATGACCTTCAGGCATGGGTGTAATATTTTCTGTGGTTTTAAAGTAGAAAGTTGGACCTCTGAAAATATCGAGTAGCGTCAGTGTCCAATCTTGTTCCAAAACCTTACGTCTGTAGAAGGGATAAAAAAAGATGAAGTAGATAGTAGAGGCAACAGCACCCGTAACGACGATAGAAACTGCGGTTTCAGCAGAAGAGAGGTCATCTAAATGCAAGTTTGGTGAGCCTTTCCAAACAATCAACATGGTCAATATCGAGAATGTGGCAAAGACTAAAACACCAACCAACAGCAAAGCCCTCTTGATTGATTTTTCGATTGATTTGACTTCCAAGACGCAGTATTTCGAGACCAGAAAGACGACAGCAGCGATACAACCTGCTAAAAGTGGCGCAATAAACCAGGAGGCGATTATTTGAGAAACACCTTTCCATCCCCAAACAACACCCGAGGCGCCCCCTGCTGCAATACCTGCACCTATAGTGCCACCCACAATAGAGTGTGTGGTTGAAACCGGCATACCAATAGAAGTAGCGAAGGTTAACCAACATGCAGAACCCACCAAAGCACAAGCCATAGTCAACATTAAGACTGCTGGGTCGTTATTATAAGCTGTAGAGTCAATGATATTGTTTTTGATTGTACCAGACACTCGCGCGCCAGCTAATACAGCTCCTAGAAACTCACAAATACCCGCCAAAACCATCGCTTGCCAGTATTTTAAAGATCTCGACGAAATGGATGAGGAAAATGAATTGGCAACATCGTTGGCACCAATATTAAAAGCATCTAAGAATGCGAATAGCATAGTTATGGCGAATATATAATCAAACTGATGTAAAGCCATTTTTGGTGTTTGATTAATAGTAGTACCACTTTCTATTAGCCGCGGTTTTCTTGTCCTTATTATCCTATGTTTAAGCGAAGTCAATATGTGTGGTATACCAATTTGAAAAGCAGGATAATGTATAACTTTATATACCATACTTGAAATTGCATATGAAAAAAAAATACGTGTAATTAATATTACTTTTTGCAATCGGCTTGCGATGGTGAGGAGCAATAGGTAAGAATATCAGAGTATTTCATTAATGGCCCTAACAGTCGAGTCCATCTGCTGTCATTTGACGTAGTATCAGGGTCCTTTCTATCAACATTCTCCGGTGATACTGAACCTAAATTTATTGATCTGTGTGGCACTGCCTTCCCACGTGCGGCCGCCATTCCCTTTCTGGAAAAGCTCCTGCGGATGTTTTCTGAAGCCGTGCACAGAAAATTAATTACATCTGCAAAAAAAAGCAGGGTTCAATTCAGGGTCCACCTCAAACACTCCCTCCAGGGTCTATCTCACTAAACTGCTCCAACGTGGGGTTACATATTGAACCTAAACGTGGCAGCCGCATTATCTTGTAAGGGTCAACTTGAAAGCTACTGCAAGTCGGCGAAAGTGCGATTCCGACGAAGCTCTGAAAGAATACAACACAGGTACAATTTCGCGAGCCAACTTCTCAGAGTTCCTTATTGGCAGGCCACATGTTGTATGAGATGATGATTTGTACCCGAGAATTCTCTTGATGTTCTAAGTGACACATTATCCCATAAGGGTAGGTTCATTGGTATTGTCAATCTCCGATGGTCTAATATTCAACCTGTGTGTGACAACCAGAATAGATTTTCATCCTCGTAGGCGGACCAGCAGTTTTACTTGCTGCATTGGCTTCAGTTTCCGAAGAAAGCTTTCGAAATGGGGCTTAGCGCCCTTTTTCATTTTTAATAGTGTGAATTGATATCTGCTCAGTAATATATCTATAAATGCGCGCAGAAACAAATTCAATGGTACTTTAAGATGGGCACTGTGGAAAAATTCATCCGATGTGACTTTGAAGAAGGGATTGCCAACCGGAGCTCCAATTATTTTCTGCCTAACTAAGAGGGAAATTGGGTGTGTCCAAGTCTTCTCGCACAGATATCTATGCAGATCTCTCCTTTTCTTCTTTTCTTTATGTTAGATTTTTAAATCTTGTCGGCATAGACTACACCAAGCTGAAGTCCTTTTGGTAAGAATACGGATAAGCAAATTCTTTGGTTTGATTCCAAACCTAAACTGCAAAGTCAGAGGTTTCTACCGAAAGCTTCTGTACGCAATGAATATTGAGATGCTCATTCAAAATTCGATCTTAGGTTGTCGATCTATACTAACAAAATTTATAAATACAGATATATAAACAGAGTTCACACGTTAATAGTAGCCATTTTCGGGCCGAAAGGCTCATAATGAATGGTGTCGTCCTGATGCTGCAAATCCTCAAAGTGCTTGATCATGGACTGCATAAAACCCAGGGAGCCACAAATGTAAAGATCTGCATGGCCCGGAACATTTTCTCTCAAAAATTCAGTGTCTATGCGCGGCTGATAGGTAGTGAATACAACGATCTTCTTGCTCTCTGAACACTTCTGCAATAGATCGTCAACCTGAGTTTTGAAAGCAAGTTTGGATTCATCACGTGAAGATTGTATCCAAATGACAGGTCTCTTAGGATTGTTTTTTATCTGACATTCTAGCATAGCCAACACCGGGGTCACACCGACACCAGATGCTAATAATACCAAAGGAATCGAATTTTGAAATATCAAGTTTCGATTGGCAGCAAAGTCCCCAGCAGGAGCACTAAGGTAAAGTATATCGCCAATCGAAATATCTTTGTGCAAATATTCAGACACCAAGCCCACCGGCTTATCTTTTGACTCTTCTAGTTTGACAGCAAACCTTAGACCATCTTCAGTGCGTATAGAGCAGAGAGAGTAATGGCGCAGCGCATCATACTGATTATTTTGCCTCGTAGGATGAGTTTTGACTGTTATGTATTGACCAGCCACAAGTTGCAAGTTGGCCAGATCAATTCCAGAGCCAGAACTTGGCGCTACCGTGAATTCAACTATATCTGAAGCGACGTTTTTCCGACTAACCACGTCAAAAGGTTTCCATCCTTGCCAGGCAGCTTCATCATACATCTTTTTCTCGACGCGGATAAAAATGTCCGCGATTGCATCATAAGCTGCTGCCCAGGCGTTTAGAACTTTTGGGGTTGCAGCATCCCCCAAAACTTCAGCAATCGCTTTCAGTAAGTTTTGGCCCACAATCGGGTAGTGCTCTGGCTTTATTTGCAAGGCCCTGTGCTTGTGACCAATCTGCTCGACATGGGGTAGCAGAACAGACATATCGTCGATATGTTTGGCAGCCGCTAAAACAGTGGTTGCCAGCGCTGCTGGCTGTACACCCTTACTTTGATTGACCTGGTTGAAAATATTGAGGAGCTCTTTATGTTCTCTCAGCATATTTTTGTAGAAGGTTGTCGTAATTGTAGTACCGTTTTGCTCCAATACTGGAACCGTGGCTTTTATAATTGAGCGTGTTTCTTCTGAAAGCATTTTATAACTTTATTTTATTGGATCGTTACTAGTGCATTCAAAATTGTGAGCAAAAAAGGTGAACATGAAAGGTGACCAACGGCATTCACAATGCGAACTATTTATAAAATTTACCATTAGCATTATCTCGTGTTTTCGACTGAGCGTTGGATAAGTTTCATTCTTTTGCATCCTTTTACAAAGCCCAAAGCAGAAAAAAGATTGCTTAGAACTGGTCTAAACAGTTTGGAATGGAAAGGGAGCTTGAACGTAATGTGAGGTGATACTATCCATATAGTTAAAAGCGTTAGAATATGTCGACTCCTGTATTATTAGCATAATCTGTGGGGTGGGGTTACGAGATGAGCTACACTGCGGTGCGTTCTGTAAACGAACTCGTTTGCTCGATAGTTCACAGCTGAATCCGGAAAAAGAATTACTAAAAAAACGAGACGTGATTGGCCCTTGGCGGCGCGCACCGACGGTAAATTTTAAGTGCACCAAATTCTTGGTAATACCCTGCAATGCAATTGGTTCGCCAGAGGAGACACTTTACCAAAAATGCATGAGCGAAAAAGGAACGTGGAATGTTAATTTTTGAAATTCGAGCCAAAGCATCTCAGTCAGATTGAACGACACTAGCATTTACCTAGAGTATTCCAGCAGAGATCAAGCACATACTGAACAATTGACGTTCGCATTATTCATAGTCATCCGATAGTAGAGACAAATTTCTCGCGGAAGCATGAAACCATGAGAATACTTTAATTGACAATACACTCTAATATGATCTCGAAACTGTGTAGGGCTTCTTCTGGAGGTCAGTGTCCATATTAAGGATGTGGCAAGTCCTCTTGGATTGAAAAAAGGTGATTTCACTTGGATTTTATTAGGAGGTTTCACCTGAATCATGCCCAGGATCTGAGCAGTAATTAATAAGCACCCCTCCCTATCAGTATGGGCATGCAATGTGTCAATCTCCTTATTGTAAGTGCGAAGACAAGGACCCTCAACTATCAGTGGTCAGATTGCACCACTAATTGATGAGAAGCAAGGTATATTGGTAGCATAAAGACTGAGAGATATGTTTTATCGGCTAGAAACTCTTCATTATTAGTGCCGCTTATACAGATGCTTCTGAGTTCTTTGTTCATCAAATGAGGCAATGAAAAGACCTAACTACGCCGCTACAATGCTCGAACGAAAAAACATTACAAATTTACCAATTTAATATCATAAACACCAAGTAAAAGTTTGTGGGAAAGAGGAATGTCAGAAATTTCAAATTTTAAATCCGCTGTGGAATTCTTCACCAGCGTAGACAGCCCTCTCGAGTCCTAGCTCACGCTCAATTCTTAAAAGTTGGTTGTACTTACTCATTCTTTCTGATCTGGCTGTCGCACCGTCTTTTAACTGGCCTGTTCTCAAGCCAACTGCCAAGTCGGCAATAAAATTATCTTCAGTCTCTCCCGATCTGTGTGACACCTGGACTCCCCATCCATTCGCATAGGAGAGTTTTGCTGATGCAATAGTCTCCGATAAAGTTCCAATTTGGTTTATTTTCAAAAGTAAAGTATCCGCTGCTTTCTTTTCAATGGCCTGCTCAATTCTCACCTGATTGGTGCATGTGAGATCATCCGCAATAATCTTCACTTTCGTCAAATCGAACTTTTCGTAATATTTACTCCACGATTCCCAATCATTTTCTGCAAAAGGATCTTCCAAGGATATGAAGGGATACTTTTCAATCAAGTAGTTGTAAAAATGAGCCAGCTGTTCCCCGCTTAACCATTCGGCGCCATCGGAAGGTCTCTTGAAATTTATGTCATATTTGTAAGATTCATCGTTACACTTTCTCGCAAAGGCCGATGGTGCAGCATCCATACCAATACGGACCTTACCCTCATATTTTGATACTTTTATTGCTTCTTGAATCAAATCTAACGCCTCTTCAGCCGAATCAATATCAGGAGCAATCCCACCTTCATCACCAACATTTCCTGCCGAAGAGCCATACTTTTCAGTTGCCAAACTCTTAAGAGTATGGTAGATTTCCGTGCCTATCCTTAGTGCCTCTTCAAAAGTTTTAGCTCCAATTGGTGCGACTAAAAACTCCTGAAATGCTAGGGAGCCCCCCGCATGCGCACCCCCATTCAAAACATTGAAAAATGGCACTGGAAGGACAAATTTATCGGAGGGCAGTTCCGCCAGCTCTGCAATGTGCTGGTATAAAGGGACAGCCTTAGCTGCAGCTCCTGCCCTGCAAACGGCCATCGAGACGCCTACTATGGCGTTGGCCCCAAGCTTTGACTTATTAGGAGTACCATCCAATTTAATCATGAATTCATCGATCTCTTTCTGTTTTGTTTCTTCTATCTTTGCCGTGGTTAACTCGGGGCCAATCACTTCATTCACGGCCCTGACGGCGTGCGTCACCCCTTTACCACCCCACAGGGAGGAGTCATCGTCTCTTAGTTCAAGTGCCTCATGAATGCCGGTTGAGGCTCCTGAGGGAACAAGACCTCTGAAGGAACCATGTTCAGTTGTCAAGTCAACTTCCACAGCAGGGTTTCCACGTGAATCATATATGTACGATGCAGTAATTGATTCTATAGGCATTCCGAACTGCTATTTTTGAATATCTTTCAGTTTTCTTTACTTGAAGAACCCGTTAATATTAGAAGAAATAAAAACGTGCAGCTTAAATAAGCCTTGGCAGTTGTAAATAAGTTCAGGGCTGATTTTGCTGCTGATAAATTTCTCCTCTCCGTATCCCAGTCGCTTCCAGAGCAGTTTTTTCTACCAGCGCAATCAGAGATTGGCTAGCGGGCTCATCGAATGCGTCAAAACACCAATAGAATGACGCTTTACCATCAAAGTTCAGATGGGTTCAATTTTCTGCAATGTCTCAATAAGCGCTTCCTCCGCTATTGGGTCACAAGGAGAATGTATGCACGTCTAATGACAAAAAGAAATAAAAATTGCGACGAGCAAGCCTTGGCATGCTCTACCATTGGCAACACCTTTTATTAGATAAAGTTTTAGGGAAAAAGTAAAGGCAAAATAACAAAAAGTTCTGATCTATGAAAGAAACTATTACGTAATTCTTTGCCAAGAACTTTTCGAGGGAAAGCTGAATGTATTCGCAGCTACTAAGGAGCAAAACATTAGTCCGCAGAAAATGGTTTATCCGAATAGCTCGCATTCCGGTATCTTGATAACTTGTAAATATCGAAAGGGCACTCATTAGATAGGTGAGATATGTTTCAGATTCGGTTGCGCTACCAGTAATACAGATTATGCTACCTCCTCAACACCACATCGTTTACGTAGGTTACATGTTTAGTATTTTCAGATAGTATATGCAAGTATGTCACCTATATGATCATAATTAAACAGGAATCGAAGTTCTTTGAATTTGCGAGAATATCACATGCTATAAAATATCTATTGAGCCTTAGCAATTGTTTCAGAATGTGTTCAGAGTAGAGCATATGTGGTAAAATTGTGGCAAGCTTTTGAATTAAACAAGTAACATCCTAGGAAGGAAGTTAGAGATCCGTCTTGAACGCAGTGGTCACGCCCGGAAACTGAAAAAACAATCAACCATAGGGCGTGCTGATTGGTTCGGACGAACTTTCTAAGAGATTGAATCAAATTGGGCGGAGTATAAAATGACATATGCGGAGAAGTTTTACCAAACGAAATTTTCGATAAATTTCAGTGAGCGTCTAGTATACTCACTCTTTCCTTGCCAAATTTTCCCAGGTTGTACTAACCAAGAAATTGAGACCATAATGTATTCTTTTCACGTTCATATTCCCGTTTTCTCCAGTAGCATTCCTTTCGCATCTGTAGAGTATGCCGCGTTTTCCACGTTTTTTTCATTGGTAGGTACGATAGTTACCTCACTTTTGTTAAAATGACACGAAAGCAGTGTGTGTTTACTACTTTTACAATAATATTAACCAAAAATGACAGCAGCATAAAGTTTCGCATGTTTCGTCGATCTCCGAGCATTTCATGGATGATTGCCAGCCAAAATATATGAATTTCCTCTTTGAAGTCTGAGAGTATCGTAGTTTAGAATGCTTTCTAAAAGGACTTCAAAACCGTTTTGAACATCTTCTGGACTAGAGTATTCCTGGTAATTGTGCGATAAGCCGTCCTTAGATGGAATAAATATCATACCAGTCGGAACGCGCTTGGAGGTCCCGCAGGAATCATGCCCGGCTCCTGAGCAAATCTTCATAACTTCCTCGCTTTTGAATTGGATGCGTGCTGCATCAGAAATGCATTTTAAGATACTGTCATGGAATTTTATGGCGTCGGAACTCAAGATGAACTCGGAGGTATATTTCATGAAGCCTGCTTGGTTTTCTAGAATTATTTTGTCAAATACTTCCCTAGTCTCACTGCGCATCTTCTGCATAATTTCATCAGAGTCATGCCTGTAGTCTAGCGTGAAGGAGACCTTATTTGGAATGACATTGATCGAAAATGGCTCAATTTCCATTGTGCCGCAGGTAAATAACCCTCCATTTTTCTTCGAAATGTCCTCCGCAGCAAGTAGAAACCTGGATGCCATCAACAAGGCATCCTTTCTCGACCGCCACGGAGTGGTACCAGCATGAGCACATACGCCTTCGATGGTGAATTTTTCCCATAGGTATGCTTGAACCCCCGTGACAATACCAATCTTCTTTTTTTCTTCCTCAAGAATTGGACCCTGTTCAATGTGTAGCTCAAAGTGAGCATCAATGGGATTTTCATTATATGATGCAGGAAACGTTCCAAGATAGCCTGTCTCCTTCAATGAATCGAAAACAGACTGCGGCTTGGCCTCGTTGATTGATTTATATTTGTACGCTTCCTGAAGAGGAAGTAGCTTTGCCCATACACTAGACCCCATGCAAGATCTTGAAAAACGTGCACCTTCTTCGTTGAACCATACTGCTACACAGAAATCGTAGTTTGGGACGTACTTGTTCTCTTTAAATGTTTTCAAGACCTCAAGACCGGCAAGTGCTCCTAAGATGCCGTCATATTTACCAGCTTCTGGCTGAGTGTCCAAGTGGGACCCAGTCGCCGTTGGCTTACCCCGATTCTTACCAATGTACAAAGCGAAAATATTTCCAATTTCGTCAACTTTCACTTGGCATCCTAGCGATTTGCACTCTCCAATAAACCAATCTCTCATAGCCCCATCTTCCTTGGTTCCCGCTAATCTTTTCACACCGAACTCGTGGGGCAACTCACCGTACTTGGGTTGCCCTCCATATATAGAAGCAGTCTTAAGAATAGTGTCATTCAGTCTTCCAGTTTGCAGCTTTAACACAGCACCCGAAGCCATTTTTAAGACCTTTGGCACGTATTTAGAATTCGAAAACATAGTAACTTTTTGCTTGAAGGGATGGTAATGATCTGAGACAGTAATTTGAGACAACATAATATCTCCCATGCCTAGTACTCAATTTTGGCGTTCTTAAATAACTGTGGAGTGTGACCATGAATTGATCGAAAGCATTCTAATAAAATAAACTCAGCCAACATAACATTTAAATAGAAGTCTTTGACGACTTTGAAGAGACTTGATCTCTAATGCTTAGTTATAGCGAATATCGTGCCCCGTTACCGCGGTGAGTAGTTCTTCCAGCACCGCGCTAACAAAAAAGGACAACTGCCGAGTACGCCTGAATTCTAGTGGGACGTTGTTGGTCGCGAGGCTCAATTAACTATTTAGTGATTATCTGGGGGCCTCTTGAAGAGAAGAGATGTTTCTAAAACATTCTTTGCTGATTCATTCACTGCTCTTTACCCGAGACCATTGCTCCTCAAGCAAACGTGACTTCTAATGTCAATATTCAAAATACCGAAAAAGACAGCTACAGTTGAATTGCTACATGTATATGTATTCACATACTCACATACTCACACTTAAAAGCTGACTTCGCTCAAACAAAAAATCTGGTGCATTCCCTGACGCCCATGCCTTTCTCAAAAATGCAGCTATTTTGAACGAGTTGTAACTGTGTGCACGTTCGGACCATAACTCAACGTAATCTAAGACGATAGCTTGTTGATCTTGATCTACGACGAATGCCCCAGTCACAAGTAATACCCATGGAAGAATACCCCACACATTGTGCCCCACAGGTATTTTCTTGCAACACATTAAGATATCATCCACGCACTCTTGTACACTCTGATCCTGGATATCAAATAAGTCAAAGTAGAGCAACTTAGAGGCAAAAAGCCAGCACGCCTTCGCAGTGACGACACCCGCCATCGAATTAATCTTGAAGTTTTGCCAATGGTTATCTCCCATTGGTTTAGATGGGGCAGCGGGCGTGTAATATTCACACATGCTGCGCAACCTGGCGACGCGGTCAAGCCATTCTTTACTCACAGGTTTGGACATGCGGCCAATAAATGAGAGTTTTGCCAATATTTCAAACGAGTCCAGGGAGGAGCCTAGAATTGGATTACTCATCCAATCTGCCAATGATTCACAATTACGCACGGGACACTTCAGAACAGCATTGAGGACCTTAAAAATAGTGAACGGACTTGGAAGCCCTTTTGTATCCTGGACAAAGAAAAGTGAAACAGAATACTGGTAAATAAAACTCTCAATCAGGGTACGTTCTTGAGGCTGTAAGGTCAAATTCGAGTTAACTAACTTATCTATGATTGTGAACTCTGATAGCTTGGTGCGACTACCACAATATCTGGTGCGGATAATGTCATAAGCTCTGATGAGGTGCCAAGCCGCATCATCAGCCGTTCCCGTAAGGGAGTTTTTGTCTCGGTTACACAGTAATTGGAGAGCAGTAAATAGCCAATCTTCCTGGGCCGTATTTTCGTTTTGTCGAATGTAATTGCGGATCATTAATTTGCAGTTGACGTACAGCTCGTCGCTCATATTTTGAAATCTCTGAACGTTGTTCCATGCAAGATATGTCGCTCCACAACATAAAAAAACTTCTTTCATGATAACGTTTTTCTCAACTTGCGGAATAAATGTTGCTTGCGTAGTAAGGCTAGAGTGAGTATACTGCGTGTTCATTTTTGGTATATACCCTTGCAAACATGTATAGAAGAGAAACTTCTCCATATCTATACCCCTAAATTCACTATCTGGGACAGGTTCCCGCTTTTTACACTTTTGGAAGAGTGTTTCAAACTCCATGGTTTGGGGTGCTCTTGCATCACCAAGGACTTTATATCGTGAGTTGTCATCTTCCGAAATTTCAATAGCCTCGACGGACGGAATATTGATAATAGGAAACAACTCTAGTTGTAGATCCAAGTGCTCTAGTTCATTGTCAAGCCATCGATTAGACTGCGTGAAATGATCTTCTGGGGAGCTATTGTTAATTGACTCTTGGTCTAAGACACGTCCACCATTCTCGTCGTCTAAGCTAAATTCAGATATTTCCACGAATTTATTGCTGGTAGTACTGTATTGAGAGATTTTACCACTGTTCAGATTCACAGTAAAGTTTTCGAAGGTCCAAATAGGGCCAGCTGTGTACTTTAGGAACTTGGCATCTTTGCAAAGAGATATTTGAAATTCGATGGCGTACTTTGGTACAGTTTTGTTGTCACCTGGTGAATTCTGATCTTTCATTTCCTCCGTGTTTTTAGATAAAACAGCAGGCCATGTGCACTCAAGAAAGTTTCTGGTGCATGCATTGCAAATGGGTTTTCTCTCATCGCATTTTTTCTTTCTTCTTCGACATGTCAAACAGCCTGTTACACTTCGTTTCCTCGGACAGCTACCCCTCAACTGCTTAATTTTATTTATCTTAGTGGCCATAGAACCACACCATCGGAACCACTCGTCAAATCACCAATTAGGTTATCTCTTCAATAAAGAAGTTTTGACTAACTACTTAGACGTTAAGTATGAAGTTTCTTCTATACATGAATAAATATCACTATTTACGGACACATGTGATGAAATAGTCGTCGGGACCGTTTATTGCAGCTATGATCTTTTAGACAATATAGAACCAACTTCACAAGCAATTATGCAACCTATCATAGCATGAAAATCCAAAGGCAAAAATCGGCAGTATGATATACCAGTAAGCTATCCAAATAGGTTGATTGCGATAGTTCAATAATAATTTCTAGCGAAATTTCGAGCTATCGAATTGGCATTGTAATCGGTACTTCTCCTATCAGGGGGAACCCAAGATGCTGATTTCCACGGTAATACGCCTTCGATCCACATAGTATTGACTTCTTCCAATGTCAACCCCTTCGTTTCTGGGACGAAGAAAAGGACATAGAAGTAGGCGACGACTAAGCAACCAACGAAAACGTAGCCGTAGTAAAAATTAATGGCGCTTGTGATAAATGGAGTGAAGAAGCTGATGAGGAACCCCCAAAACCAATTTGCCGCGGTTGCGATAGCCATTCCCTTCGATTTAATTCTCAATGGGAATGTTTCGGAGACTATAACAAAACACCCCCCAGCCCATGTAGTAGCAAATGCGAAGATGAAAAACATGGTGAAAACAATCATACAGTTACCAGCACCTTGAGAAGTGATATCTTGGTGATTGGAACCTTGGGGCCACAATCTAGTTACACCCGCCGATGCAAAAACGACGAAGCAGCACAGCATAGCAGCAGCCCCCCATAATAAGCAAGTACGACGACCGTATCTTTCAATCGTGTAAACTGCAATAAATGTAGAGAAAAAATTGACGACACCTATGATGATAGATGTTTGGAAAGAATCTTTTAGGCCGACGGACTTGAAGATGGTAGTACCATAGTAAAAAAAATAGTTATCACCGGTCAATTGCTGCAAACTTTGAATCATGACTCCCATCAATACACGTTGAAAAACTTTCGTTCTTGTCGAAAGAAGCTCTCTCCACGAAGCTGTCCCCGCTAATTTTTCAGTTTCAACGCCCAAAATGATAGCATCAAGTTCCGCCAGTAAGGCAAGGTCTTCGACTGGAAGCTTGTTAGATTTAGCTATGGAAATTTTTGCTTCTTGGACTTTACCAACTTCTACTAGGAAACGTGGAGATTCTGGAACAAACATCATACCGCCGACCATGAGGGCAGCCCATACAAAACCCAAACCCAAACCAATTCTCCATTGGGCAGAATTATCATAGTTCTTAGTTCCGTAGTTGGTACAATAACCCAAGAAAATACCCATTGTTGTCATCAATTGATAAAGCTGCACAAGGGTACCTCTAATCTGTTTTGGAGAGACTTCAGAAATCAACATAGGAGACAGGACAGCGATACCACCAACACCTAGACCGGATATAATTCGACCTATGAAGTACTGATACCATTTATTTGTTGACGTTATTTGGATCAGAATACCCACAACATAAACTACGGTCACATAAATCAATCCAATTCTTCGTCCCCAAACATCACCGATCCTTGACAGGACGATGCCGCCGATGGCACAGCCAATATTAAAAATGGAAACAATCAGCCCCATTCGAACCTTTGATAAATAATATTCACCTGCATCATTTCTCGAACCAAATCTTCTGATGAAATCTGGCAAATTGACAAAGCCCGAAATAGTGCCTGTATCCCAACCGAAGATAAAGCCACCGAACCCAATCATCAGGCACAAAAGCGAAACAGTAGCATAAGCAGAAAGTGGCTTTTTTGGCAGCTCAAGAGCGGGTTTTGGATCAGCTGTGTCATAGAGGTTTTTTACATCATCTACCTTATTCGAAGGAGTTGAGAATATAGAAATCTCAGGAGATAGGTTGTTCATCAGTGTATTTTCAAGGATTGGCACAAAGAATAGTGTGATGCAAGGTAAGAAGTTCCCGTAGCAAGCTTGATCGGTGTTTCTTTCAGAAGCCACGAGAATAAACGATTCCGTATTTTCGACAGTTAAAATAAATATCATGAGACCCTTCTCAATTCTGTTAGAATATATATAATGGTTTTGAGAAAATTCAGGTCACATCAATTTGAACACCCGATGCGAGTGCGAAGTATCAAGACAGGTATTGAAAAATATCTACTCGAGCTACTATATTAAGCTCTTCATTCTGTAGCTAATTTTGACCCTAATGTAGAGGAAGAAATCTCCCCCCCCCCCAATATGGATTGGAGATGACATACTTTTCAAAATCTGGCGAGCCCATATTTTGACGGAAGCTAAGCAACTCCTTGCCGGAGAATGTTTCGTATTCCCGTTTTTACGAGACGAAGACGCACAATAGGAATCGAAACTGCCTTTTGACCACAAGCGTTGAATGGAATGAGCGGAGGGTACAAATGTCAGCGCTTCAGATTGTACAGAAAAGCGCGCACCAGTCATTCGCATCTCTTTGGTCTGTATTTCTCGCCTCTGCAGGAAGGCCGCGCACCTCAATTTTGACATTTACGACCGAAAATCATCTTGAACACCGAACACCGAATTATACGTACGAATTTCTCCGAGTAGTGGGGAATCTCGGAGTTGGACCAATAGCGAGAATCTCCCATGAAAAGATTGGTCGCCATGCCCTGTGGCATATCGCTATATCGTAAAGCACTGTTGGGAATGTTGTGGGGACGATGAGAAATTTGCCGCGGGGCCTGCAAAGGGGACTAGGGGAGCGGGAAGCTTTTTTTGGCAAAACTCGTGAAGTTACGACAAGAGTTCATGCACAAAGATGATCACAAAAGAGATTTCGATTTCGGTCTTAGAAATTTATGGGCCTTTTAAGAACTCAGGCTACATAAATGATACCTAGACGACTGCTACAATTATAAATACTTCGGTAACTATTCTTGCCTTCCTTTTACTTTCTAGGAAAACAAAATTAGTTTGCCGCAAACCAGGCTCGAGGCATACATAAACATAGGGCAATCGACGTGGTGATCGATGATAATATGATACTTTACGTAGGGGCATTGCACTATATTTGCAAGCTACATGGTTTCATTCTTCCCGTTCCTTTTCTTTCGATTCGCGAAACTAGCTTATAGCTTGACAGATGCTGTAAATTCTCCTTTAACGGCCTATTTCTTTCTAATTGAAATATAGGTTTGTAATACTACTGGAGAATCAATGAGGTCTGTAATCTTCATCCCACTGCTTGCTAAACAGGGATCCCAGTGTCTTTCGTAATACCAACCGTGAAGCCTTCAACAGGAAGTTGGAGACTTATCCTCATGTACTCAATACACTCAATGAGAAAGAAGCTTGTTTTGAAAAATTGTTCATTCAAAGCCACTGATAAACACAATACTTAAACTAACGAGAAAAGCCATTCATATTCTATGACTACTCACTATCTGGAGATGGACCAGGGTTCCGTTTACATTTATCAACATGTGTAGGATTTAGATCCTTTCAAATTATGCATGGCACAAGGCCAAAGTGCAGGCACCCTCGATTTCCCTGCTAGAGTAGAAATTCACCTTGGGACAATTTCAATTCCCGATTATAATCAACTTGGAAGGCACTGTACAAACTTTCCGGATCGGCTGTGTTGTGGTTAGTATATTGCGCCTCTTCGCTAGCTATCAACTTTTTACTGAGAGAATTCATGTTAGCAACCATTTCCACCTGCAATTGAACCTGGCATGTCCTCTCCAATAGATCAAACAAATAGCCAGCTTCATCAATCGTCTCACCAACAGTCAAAAGGCCATGGTTTTGAAGAATCACCGCTTTGTTATTTCCTAAGGCCGCGGCTAGCCGTTGTCCTTCCTCAGACTCCAGTACTACTCCACCAAAGCTCTCGTATACCGAATGGCAGTCATAAAATATGCAAGCGTCTTGATTTATCATGTCGAGGGGTTTCCCGAAGGCGGACCATGCCTTCCCATAGACGGTATGCGCGTGGCATGCCGCATTAACGTCAGGTCTTGCTTTGTGAATCTCAGAATGGATCTTGAAACCAGCCAAGTTTATAGGAGCCTGGTTACCGTCCGCCAAAATGTGGCCATCGACATCAACATGCACCAGATCCGAGGCTTTGACAGAGCTGAAATGGAGGCCAAAAGGATTTATCCAAAAGGTTTCAGGATTCAAAGGATCGCGGACGCTCATATGGCCCGCATCTCCTTCACCATAGCCTCTTCTTCCAAAAATTCTAAAGGCCCCAGCCATGTGCTCCTTCACATGCTGCTGCTCCAGGTCTTTCTCAGTGAACTTGGGCCTTCTGTTAGCGTATGCCAGTCCGCCTAATGTCAAGTTATGAATGCCTCGCTCTCCCAAAGAAGTATCCTGTCTCGTCATGCTACTAAAATTCTTTGGGTGACTATCATCCAGTAGCATTCTCCCTGTTAGAACTATTAAAGGCGGGGCAAAATATACTACAGAAAGTTCGTACGATATGCTACATATAGATCTTGGGCCAATGTAAAAAGCCCTGTCGATTTCGGTATTTCTTTGATAAGATGCACAGGACCTTCAAGATATCATCTTTCAAACTAGTGGATAATAAAAACAGTCTCGAGGTTGATAAAATGAAGGAAATAGCAGAATTTTCTTGTTTCAGCTCTCTTGATATACGTGTAGGAACTATAACCAAAGTGGAAGAAAGTAAGACCAGAAAGCCTACTTGGAAAATGACTATTGATTTCGGTGAAGACATTGGAGAAAAAATATCTTGTGGTGCTTACAAAAACTACGAAGCCATAACCTTACTAGGCCAACAGGTAATTTGCATCATCAACTTGGGTAAAATGAAAATGGGACCGGAAAAATCCGAAGTTTTGGTTCTCGGAGTATCAGATAAGGACTACGGAACGATTCCCCTAACCACAGCGAAGCCCGCGATCAATGGACAGCCGATATTCTAATTAGATACGGCCAGCTTTGTGCAATCGTTGGATAACCTCTAAAACAACATTGAAGCCAAAAATGCATGCTCTTATCAGTTGTGGGGACGATTGATGGTTCTTTGTATTCCCAAATGCCTTGCCAGCGTGAAAGTTTAGCTTGGCACCTCTGATAATTTCGGGACTTCCATCCTATTAAGCGTCTGTATGTTAAGCCTATATGCTCTCCATTGGTTTGCTTTGTCTTTGCTATCGGGGCAACTCTCTAGCCTTCAAATCCCATGAAGAGGTGAATGCTTTCTTTCAGAGCCTCTTTTCTCTAAAATGAGAAAGATCAAGAACCTCATGGCGGTTTTCAGACGACAAATCCTGGAACTTATATATTTATGTTGCGGTTTGCTTTCGAGATTTGAGAATTTTTATGTTACGAGCAGAAGGAACAGCGTCCCAATTTTCCTATTATGAGACTGAGACTGATTACGTACACTCACAGCGAACATGTGCGTAGTGGAATATCTTTTTATCGGCACCCCCCAAGTGGTCATGGAGTAACGCACATAACACAATACTTGGGGGGCAACGAATTTGACAAATGAGAACCTTTTTGGATAAAGATTTGCTATTTCGGCTGTTTTTCCTATTGGACATATGAAAGAGAGGTGCTCATATAGCTCTACTTCCGAGCCGCATGTCGGCTAAGAAGCACAAGTCTGATATAGCAGCTTTTGGCTTGCTAATTCTGTGGCGATTGTATAGATTATTCTAAAAATGTAGCTTTGATTCTTAACTCACCCTGCGGTAGCTCCAAGGAAATACAGTATGGTCTCCGTCTGAGAGTACATCCGAAGCCATTGGCGGCAAAGTTGCGCGGCTGACCATGGCGTGTTTTAATAATAAAAAAATGAACAGGAAATTTTATATGCATCAATACCCCGTTAGCCCTTACAAATTTACCCTGACGACCGCCCAGTAACAAGCAGTGTATAGATAGAGGACCAGCTCCCAAAAGACATTCTGATGGTTATCTACCTCTTTCTGAGATGCGGCTTCTACCACAAGTGATTTTTTCAGCTCAAACCCTTGCACGATGGAAAAAAACTCCCCCGGACCCAAGGATACTAATGGGGCGAATACTACTAGCCAGAAGCGACGATGAAAAATAGATATAACTGAGGTCGAATCGAATAAAGAGGCTTTGTAGGCTTCCGGACAAATATGCTGACGAGATCTCAAAACAGTGGTCCCGGAGTATTGCACATTGTTAGTGGAAAACCTGCCCCATAGAGATTATTTGGCACCCCTCCCCTGGCTCTACCTAAACTGCCAATTATCGTAGCCTCAGCCTTTCCATAGAGTGCCAACTTTAGGCAAACTAGTGGCGAGTCTTGTCAGGGCGCAGAAGATTCGAATTTATCCGTCCACTTGTGAAAAAAAAATCTTGCATAAGTGGTTTCGGTACCCAGAGTTATATTTGCGAGCGGCCTGTGAGCTAATGTGTGAAAGAACGGTATCCTCACCTAAGTAACGTGTGATAACTTAGCGAAACAACATTAGCCACCGAGGAACGTTAGCTGGATTAGTGTAATAATGACTCGAAGGATGAAAAACCTGTTAGGGATCTCCTCAAGAAATGGAAAAAGTTATATTGCCAAGTACAAGAATACCAAAACGCCACTCGCGCTCAAGTTCAAGTTCAAAAAGCGCTTCACAATGCTGGAAACTTCAGAAGAAGCACCGGAGCAGCAAACAGGAATCTCTACGGTAACATTAACTCGTCCATAAATATGAGGGCCTCGAAACCGCTTCCCAATAAAGATTTCATGAACACGAGACCCTAAAAAACTCGTTCTGGGATATATTATTTCGTTTTACCGCAAAAGGCTTTCTCAATTGCTCAAGAGGAGCACTATACTTCGTATTCATCGACCCGACATTAGAGCGTTCCAAACAGGACATGACCCGAACAGAACGTGATCAAAGTGGTAAAATAGAAAAATTTCACTGTATCAAACCTGCTTTGCCGACGACATCAACTACAGTCCCGTCTTGCTAAAGTCAGCTTACACAAGAGGGGGAAAAACACCAAAAGTCATTGAAAAAACTAGGAAAAACACCGCTGGTCTAGTTTTGGAAATACAAAAGAAAGTCACTCTCTACTTTTAAGAAAACTACGCGAATATATTCTACCCCGAGCTAAGCTTTCACAGCCACACTAGGCTGAACAGTAAATCGAAATTAAAAATTGCAGTAATGGCGCACCAATTATCCCGTGATAGGGTCACGATAAAGTCACAATAGGTTATTTGTACGTGCGTGATTGCGGTAAAAGATGACTGGACTTCCAAGACAGGCTCTTTTTCCGGAAACATCCAGAAGGATCTGAGGCGTGCCAAAATACTTATCTAAGTTTGATAGGGACTTCAATTGTCGAAAAACATTACGCCCAAGTATCTTAACCAGCATCAGATGGCAGGTGGGAGGATCTTCTAGTCTCCTGCGCCAGATCCTAGCCGCTCTGCATTTGCGTATATTGGAAGTGCCTAGAAGATTATAAGTTTACGTAGGCCAAATATCTTTTAGGATGCGTCGGGGTCACCCGGCGCCTCGGTTTAACCCCGCTTTGCAAGACGTAAGACCGACCAAGAGACGAACTTAGGAACGCACTATGGAGACAGTGAAAAGATCCAAAGCTTCGTCCGAAACACTGAAAATATGTCTTTGGTGGGAGGTGTCTAACTTGCGATCAAATATCAACAACTTTTATTAGATTTCCTCGGTAAGAAGTTTGTTTTCTAGAGCCTGCCAAGTACGGCAATGCACAAACAGTGAAGATTTTTGCGTTGTCAAGACGCCGAGAAACTCAAGGAAAAGAATATGCAGGGAAAGAACGGTCGAATAAAAGATACACAAGAGAAGTACTCATATAGCTAGCGTGTTTCTAATATAAAGTATTGAAAGAAGTTAGAGTTTTTTTAAAGCATGAGCTCCTCTACTCTTGGCGGAAAGCTTAAATTTCAGTCGATTTCTTTGTCGGAAAGCTCGAAGGGACCTCTCACAGATCAAGAAATGAAAGATTACAATAAAGAATATGTTGGGGAAGTTGAGAGCGGTAGCTTCAAAGAGGTGCTAGAAGATTCCCATCTGAAGGAAAACTTTTTTCCTGCTGAAGCAGTCGATATAGATGTTTCTGAAGAAGGGGAGGGCGTCATGCACAACGACAGGAGCCGACTAAAGCAGGGATTGAAGGAGCGTCACGTCAAGATGTTGACGTTGGTGGGTGTTTTTGGCACAGGCATTTTTCTCTCCTCTGGTGGTACTCTGAAGAAGGCGGGGCCAGTCGGAATGCTGCTGGCGTACGTGTTCGTTGGTATCGTTGTGGGTTGCAGCCAGGTAGCAATGGCCGAAACAGCAGCATTTTTTCCTTGTACTGGTGCTACGGTCCGTCAGGCTAGCCACTTTATTGATGAGGCTGTCGGTTTTACCTTCGGATGGATCTCTGTGTACAGTTGCTGCATTCCAGGTGAAGTGAGTGCGTGCGCAGTTATCATGAAGTACTGGACCAACATCAATCCCGCAGTGTGGATCACCATTTTCAGCATTCTCTTTGTTGCCACAAACATGTACACGATCCAATTCTATGGAGAGATCGAGTATGTCCTTGGGTGGTTAAAGGTTATCTTGATTCTGATTTTGATCATTACGGGCCTAGTGATCGATTTGGGAGGAGTCAAGGGCTATCCCAGGCTCGGGTTTCATTACTGGAGAGATCCTGGACCATTTGCCGAATATCTCGTTGGCGGTGGAATCGGAAAGTTTGTTGGCTACTGGGCGGCTCTTTCGTCTGTCGTGTACTCTTACTCCGGTATCCAGAACATAGCAATTTTGGCTGGAGAAACGAAGAACAGCAGATACGCGATCTACCATGGTGCTAGACAAGCGTTTATTCGGGTGATCATTCTGTACCTGCTCGCAGTATTTGTATTGACTCTTATCGTACCATACAACGATAAATTGATTGCAACAAGTACCGGTACAGCAAAATCTAGTCCTTATGTTATCGCTATAGAAAGAGCGGGTATCAAGGTTCTTCCGAGCTTCATCAACGCGATTGTTCTGACATCTGCCTGGTCAGCTGGTAATATCGCGATCATCGAGGGCTCCCGTAACCTGTTCTCGCTTGCGACCAAAGGGCAAGCACCAAAAATATTTTTGAAAACGAACAAGCGCGGAATTCCATGGGTTGGTATTACTCTGATATCTTCCTTTCTGCCGCTCGCCTACATGTCTATTTCGAGTACATCCGCTACGGTGTTTAGTTGGTTCCAGGAACTAGTGTCTTCGAATACACTGCTGCGTTGGATTCTGATTTCGTGTAATCACATCTATATGACCCGTGCACTCAAGGCCCAGGGATACAGCAGACACGATCTACCTTACTCTTCATGGTTTGGCCCTTATGCAGCTTGGTTTTCACTTGTGATGTCGGTTATATTCTTGTTTACCGGTGGTTTTTACAACTTCATCCATGGACACTTCAGCATTGAGTCCTTTTTCACAAGATACTTTATCATTCCATTAGCACTGGTGCTATTTACCTTTTGGAAGCTGTTCAAAAAGACCAGATATCTACGTCCAACCGAGGTGGACCTTCAATCGATTTTCGAAGACATCAGACAAAACCCCGAAAAAATTCCAGCTCGTCGGCCATGGTGGGAATACATCCTTTAGATCTAGTTATGTTTATTCTGTGCACTTGAATTGTCTTTTTATAAGCGAAATCTGTTGAGAAGAATTCAATAGGGAGGTATACATGAAGAAATAGTTGTTTGATAAACCGCCGTTCTAGAAACTCTACTTGGCTTTCACAAATGCGAGGTGCCGAAGTAAATAAAGGGGTAAAAGCTACATTCAGTGTCTTAACTGGACTTTACGATATTGTGAAAAACTCATCACCAGAAAGGAAACAGAACATGAAGAAGAAGCAAGCACAGCCAGAATCTCAAGTGATTTGCGTCCAGGACCTTTTGGTATGCACATTACATCAAACTTCAAATAGAAAGCTTCGTAACTCAAAAAGTTTCTGCAATCAACCCGTGATCTACCGATTTGGAAGCAGCTCCTTTAACCTTTTTTTATCAACAACAGATCTGACAAAGTTATGAATATGGACCATCAATTGAATGACAATCACAAGCTGCATGCAAGTTGAGGTCTGCTGAACTTGGGCGCTAAACTCCAGCTTGACAGAATGAAATATATTAAAGCTTGGTGATATCCCCAGGCTCTTGGTAAAAGTTCCCTCGACTTCGTGCAATTTATGCGTCCCGTTCAACCAAAACTCAAGCCTGCTCATCGAGAAATCGCTGCAGCATACTTGTTCCCAGGTTCCTCTGCTTCTGTTATCAAAATAAATATGCGATTATGGTATCATGATGTTGGTTTATACCAGCTAACGAAACTGTTTAATTGGAACATATCTTTAAAATCGAATAGTCCCAATTTTTATGGGAGATACTTTGTGGATTTAACAAGCACTATAATGTCTACACTAATTCTGAGAACATGTGTAAGCGAAAAGTTTGATTGATAAGAAATCACGACATATTGAAAACTAAGTTGTTCAGCTCGATGAGACCTTTTATATTGAGCTCCCTCACGAAAAGGCATTCATGAAAAAAGTAACCCTGACTATTTTAATGATAAAGCAACACCTCCATATATAATGAAACAAGGAGAGCAGTATGTAAGGGATGTATCAATGAGCCTCAGAACAAGGGTTGTTAGACGTACTAGTGCTAAAATTGGAATACAACTCTTACGTGGGTTTTTGAAAGCAAAATTACAAACTCTGCCTGAAAAAAGTAGATAAGAGCCCCACGAACGATTGACTGCATCCTAGCCTTCAATTCAGATTATTCCCCCATTGAAAAATGAATTTTTTTATTGAATTACTAGGTTAATCTTTCTGGTATCTACAAGCTGGATCTCGGAGTTAATTTGATCAAAACAAGATTGCCACCGTGCCAATAGAAGTGATCCATTCAGACCTTGCAACCATGAGTAGTCCAGAGGTAATAGCCTTATTGCGCACGGTTGTATTTCAGCGGTTTTAGGTGCCGTATGAGAAAATTGTGGCGATCCACTGGTATTTTTTCTTCTGTAAAATTAACAGGTACAATTGGGTATAATGACAAGAAGATTATGATTTGATAGAAATTTCTAGGAGAATGGCACTCCTGAGAAAAATAGGCAGGTGGCATGTATCGTATTTCAACTATTTGAAACTAAGTGAAGTAGTTTGAGAAATTCCATAAAGAAGAATCACATATGGATTTGTTATCAGATTTCACTTAAGAATAGCTTCCAGAAAAACCTGGCAGCGAATTTACCATCATTATTCTTATTTTCGGAACTCGCCTTTATCATAGCTAATTCTTTGGCGGTAATATAACCGTTGTCGTAATTTCTCTGATTGATTTTTAAACAAGTCTCAGTCACAAAATCCGGATGCGACTGAAAAGTCAATGCGACTTTTTCTTTGTATAAACCTTGAATATCACACTTGGAAGACGACAAAGTGTTGGTGAAGTCTTTTGGAACGCCTTGTACAATATCTTTGTGTGATTCTGCAAGAAAGAGCTCCTTTATTAGCCCTTTCGAAGTTAAAGTTTGGAATAAGTTTGAGTCAAGGGCTTCTTTGGTAATCTTGAGGCAGGCAATACCTCCCTCGTAGCCTTTAGAATTCCGAGTAACATTGCATCCAAGCGCTGAAGCAACGATTTGATGTCCGAAGCAGATGGCACTTACCGGTGGATGTCCCTCTAAATTGAACAGTTCCTGCAGCATTGCTCTCAAATTGTTGATCCATTCAGTTTCGAAGTCATGGGCGTCGCTGGTAGATCCAGTAATATGAATGCCAATATAGTCATCTCCCATCAATTGATTCACCGAGGGAATTTCGTTTTTATACACCTCGAAAATCGAGTACTCGACGCCAGTAATGCTCACATCGCGTGCACTTTCGAACATCGCAATACTCATATCACCAAGATTGCCTCTTTGATTTAAAAACTCAAGTGGTGGGTTGGCGTTACAGATAGCAATTTTCTTAGTTGTTTTTGTGACTGTCATAGTTTTGGGCCAGCTTGAATAATTGGTGCGCATACATCGAAGTAAGTGAAAAGAAACTGAATCTAAGTCTTCTGTTCTTTAAATACATCTTTTTAAAATCGCAAAGTGGGATGCGAAAACCTGTGAGCGTAAGCTATTTGAGAATTTTAAGGAGAGCTCAACTGAATCGTGCCATCAAGCTGGCATTTGTGTACCGAAATATAGCTAAAGAATCTAATTGGAGGATGAAATTCATAACCCCGACGATGAGTGTGCCGATTTATCTAGAAGTCTTCAGCTATATTTGGGATGGAAAACTGTATGCTGTGACTCAAGAACACTTATTCACACATTTACGATAAATGATAAGCCTTCCCACTTCAAGTCACCTCTTTCAAAATTTCGCAAGATTTGTAAATGTTCTCTGCCCAGGATTTGAACACACATCATGGTCATATAATATGGGGAACAAACTTTTTGATCGATGTCTTGTTTATAACCCCGATTCTTCGAGGAAGCTTGGAAAATAATTGAAAAAAGGCAAGTAAAAGAAGTGCAGATTTCATTCGACATCTTTACATCCATAATAATGCTAAGTTCGTTACGGCATTGTATTGGGGAATGTGCTAGCAATCTATAGATAAGGAATCATATGTGATATTTTAGCGAATATGTGAGGACATGATTCTGGATACAAAAATCATTTTACATCTTCAAAAACAACAGGTATTGAGAAACAATGAGAAAAGTCTGCCAATTCTCTTATTAACTTGATGTTATAAGCATGTAATGCTCTGAGCTCGTGGTATTCTCACAGTCTTTTAGCTGGTGCTTGTTCGGCCGCGTGTGCTTCCCTGACAAAATCAACCAGAGATTCGGCTCACCTATTTGCTAAGTCGCAGCAGGATTTTAGTTCCAGGTTGCCGCCGGCTTTTCCAATCGAAGCGAATATGTGAATATGCTGTACAGTTTTCTGGCTTTGTATAACCCAATGAATTTTCAAATCCGTGAGCATCTTTACTTCTTAAGGTTTGAAAGAAAAAATTTGAACGACAGGAGCCAATAAATATGAAGAACAAAACCGTTTAATCATATGAGACCCCCCTATACATCTAAGCTGTTTGACGGCGCTCATGAAAGAGCATCTCGGACAATTTCTGAGATAAAACGACACCTTTATGAAGAAAAAAATACGCAGAAAAGTCAAGAGTTACATAGAATCCATGCGCCCGAGTCTAGATGTGACCATAAATTGAAATTTCAAGTTAAAGTACAATGTTATTTCAGCTTTCAATAGTGAGTGGATAAATTCTAAGACCTTTAAAACTGAATTGCGCTTAATGATTGGAATTTGGCAAGGAAATCTGAATTACTTCTGATTAGAGAAGCTAAATCTTCACTGCCTTACTAAACTGCTTTTTTGCTGGCATTTGCTAACGAGAACGCCATATAAATATTACCTACTCTCCCAATGGAAATAACTTCCTTCTATACTATGTGAATGCATAGGGATTTACTTCGGTGATGATATCGGAACTACTCACACAACTAAATATACGTTGGAAGAAGCTCTGCAAAAACTTGCAATATACTATGTTAAAAATATAACTTGATATTATCCCCAAAGATAGCTGTTGTACGTCTAATTGTCCGATGCGCTCGCTTTTAATAGATAACATCGTGCATATAACATCGTGCTCCATGTGGCCTTTAAAAGTTGTCGACAATTCCTTGATTTGTAAAATCAGCGAGAAAAGTTTAGGTCTCCTGATGGAACGATCAAGCTTTGAAATCATTCATTGAAAAAAATTAGCTAAGCGATATTAGTGATACATACTCTACTTCTAGCTGTTCACAATGCTTAATAGACAAGGACTTAAAATAGACAAAGACTTATCATCAAATAAAAGCATCATGCATTTGCGATCAAAGTTCGCCTTTGAATAACTTCCAGAAGGATCTGGCCGCGAGCATACCATCATTAATGTGATTCTTCCCGCTTTCTTCTATAATGGCCAACTCTTCGTCGGTTATACGAGAATTATAGTAATTTGTCTTGTTGATCTTGAGACAAATATCTGTGGAAAAATCAGGGTGAGACTGAAACGTCAATGCAACATTCTTCTTGTAAAAACCTTGAATATCACACTTTGAAGAGGATAAAGTTTTGATGAAGCCATCCGGGACGCACTGTACAATATCATAATGTGCTTCCGCAAGAAAAAGTCCTTTACTTGGCCTTTCGGAATCTAATTTTTTGAACAGCCCCAAAGATATGGCCTCCTCGGTAATTTCAAGGGAAGCTATACCTCCTTCGTAGCCTTTTGAATTTCTCAAGACTTTACATCCAAGCGCAGAAGCAACGATCTGATGACCAAAACAGATAGCACTCACTGGCGGGTGCCCCTTTACACGGAATAATTCCTGCAGCATCGCTCTAAAATTATTGATCCATTCAGTTTCTAAATCATGCGCATCGCTGGTAGACCCTGTGATATGGATGCCGATATAGTCGCCTCCCAGTAGTTCCTTTACAGACGGTATCTCGTTTTTATATACTTCAAAGATCTTGTATTCCACGTTGCCAATGCTTTCATCACGTGTTCCTTCGAACATTTCAATACTCATGTCTGCAAGATTGCCTCTTTCATCCAAAATTCCAAGTGGCGGGTTGGCATTACACACTGCGATTTTTTGGGTAGGTTCAGCGATAGTCATAATTTTTGGATCAGCTCATCAATTGGTACTGCTACATTAAAGGTGGGAAAGAAGATCAAAGTAAATTCTATCTCCCTTCTAATATACTTTTCGAAATGGAAATATGAGATGCAAAAAAAAAAACCTGAGGATGTGAGCTTCGAGGTTATTTGAAGATTTCTGTTAAGGTTGACTGAATCGTGTTATCAAGCTGAGATTTGTATATGGAAATTTATCCCACAACTAAATAAAACGGTGAACTTCATAACCCCGACGATGAGTGTGCTGAGTTGTCTGCATGCCTTTAACTATATTCAACATGAAGAACTGGATGGGGTGACTCAAAAACACTTATTCACACTTTTATAACGATCGATAAGCCCTCCTACCTCCAGCGACCGTTTTCAAAATTTCGCGGCACTAGTAAATTTCTGCGCTCACGATTTGAACACATAACGCGACCACAGAATTTGAGCGGGGGTGGGAGGCCTGGACAAATTTTTTGATCGGTGTCTCAATTATAACCCCGTTTTCTCGAGGAAGCTTCCAAAAAAATTTAATGCTTCCGATAAGAGTGTTGAAGGCAAATTCACAGGGTAGATTTAATTAGAAGTCTTTACTTCCATGGTAATGAAAATTCGGTACGGCATTTTATTCAAGGCATGTGCTCGGCATTCATAGATAAGGGTTGTCATGTGATATTTTCTCTGATACCAGAGGTTAAGACTCAGAACAAAATGCGATAATCATTTTACACCATCCAAAACGCTTGATATAAAGAAACACTAGAAAAGATCACTTAATCTAATCGGCTCCAAGTCTTTGCTGGAAGTTAAAAAAGCAGCAAGCAAAGCAAGACATCACTGGTGCAGTGCATACTATCGGAAAAGTTGATACAATAGGTAGTCAAAAAGCACAAAAATGAGAGGTTCCAATCAAAAATTTGTCCTTAATATCGAGAGTGACACACCTATTCCAATGAGTACGAACTTTGGAGTCAAGGAGACAAAAGGTGGAATTTCTTCTGAGGAGCAGAAAGAATCTCTGGAAAATATCGAAGTGCATACCATCAGTGAAGAGGATCAGACGGGGGAAGTCTCCGAGTACATTATGCACAACGACAGGAGCCGACTAAAGCAGGGATTGAAGGAGCGTCACGTCAAGATGTTGACGTTGGTGGGTGTTTTTGGCACAGGCATTTTTCTCTCCTCTGGTGGTACTCTGAAGAAGGCGGGGCCAGTCGGAATGCTGCTGGCGTACGTGTTCGTTGGTATCGTTGTGGGTTGCAGCCAGGTAGCAATGGCCGAAACAGCAGCATTTTTTCCTTGTACTGGTGCTACGGTCCGTCAGGCTAGCCACTTTATTGATGAGGCTGTCGGTTTTACCTTCGGATGGATCTCTGTGTACAGTTGCTGCATTCCAGGTGAAGTGAGTGCGTGCGCAGTTATCATGAAGTACTGGACCAACATCAATCCCGCAGTGTGGATCACCATTTTCAGCATTCTCTTTGTTGCCACAAACATGTACACGATCCAATTCTATGGAGAGATCGAGTATGTCCTTGGGTGGTTAAAGGTTATCTTGATTCTGATTTTGATCATTACGGGCCTAGTGATCGATTTGGGAGGAGTCAAGGGCTATCCCAGGCTCGGGTTTCATTACTGGAGAGATCCTGGACCATTTGCCGAATATCTCGTTGGCGGTGGAATCGGAAAGTTTGTTGGCTACTGGGCGGCTCTTTCGTCTGTCGTGTACTCTTACTCCGGTATCCAGAACATAGCAATTTTGGCTGGAGAAACGAAGAACAGCAGATACGCGATCTACCATGGTGCTAGACAAGCGTTTATTCGGGTGATCATTCTGTACCTGCTCGCAGTATTTGTATTGACTCTTATCGTACCATACAACGATAAATTGATTGCAACAAGTACCGGTACAGCAAAATCTAGTCCTTATGTTATCGCTATAGAAAGAGCGGGTATCAAGGTTCTTCCGAGCTTCATCAACGCGATTGTTCTGACATCTGCCTGGTCAGCTGGTAATATCGCGATCATCGAGGGCTCCCGTAACCTGTTCTCGCTTGCGACCAAAGGGCAAGCACCAAAAATATTTTTGAAAACGAACAAGCGCGGAATTCCATGGGTTGGTATTACTCTGATATCTTCCTTTCTGCCGCTCGCCTACATGTCTATTTCGAGTACATCCGCTACGGTGTTTAGTTGGTTCCAGGAACTAGTGTCTTCGAATACACTGCTGCGTTGGATTCTGATTTCGTGTAATCACATCTATATGACCCGTGCACTCAAGGCCCAGGGATACAGCAGACACGATCTACCTTACTCTTCATGGTTTGGCCCTTATGCAGCTTGGTTTTCACTTGTGATGTCGGTTATATTCTTGTTTACCGGTGGTTTTTACAACTTCATCCATGGACACTTCAGCATTGAGTCCTTTTTCACAAGATACTTTATCATTCCATTAGCACTGGTGCTATTTACCTTTTGGAAGCTGTTCAAAAAGACCAGATATCTACGTCCAACCGAGGTGGACCTTCAATCGATTTTCGAAGACATCAGACAAAACCCCGAAAAAATTCCAGCTCGTCGGCCATGGTGGGAATACATCCTTTAGATTTAGTCATGTTTATTCTGTGCCCTTGAATTGTGTTTTGTATTTTCTAATAATGTCGAGCCTCTCATGAAATTTTTGACATTTCTTACACGTAAATTTAGACAATACCACTACTTACTCTTGTAAGACTGAGGAATTTTCATTCATCAGTTCGTTCCAGCAAGCTTCCAAGCTTTCCTGATATGCATTCACTGCTTTTTCGATGAAAGGGTCAAGCTCGTTGTAAAAAATCGATTGGTATCGGCCTTGGCGTGATTCAACTTGTATCTCATTTTGTTCAGGCATTTGGCTAGTATTTTCTTCTTGCTTCCCACTAGTATCTATCAATTTCTGAGAAGCCCAAGGAGTAACAAAACGCCTCCTGAAACATGATGAACATGCCTCTCCATCATAAAAAAAGTACGGTGTTGCAGATTTACAGTTCTGGTAGAACACTAGGTTGAGCGCGCTCGCTATTGAGTCCCACTTTTTGTGATCAAGTCCTGGTTTTCCCACAGTTACCTCCTTTAAAAAGCATAATTCGTTTTCTTTCACCAAACCAACGTCGCGGGTTGATAAATATACTATAGGTGCTGTTGATGCTATAATAAGGAGTCCAAAAATTGTGCAAAGAATAATTGCATCCCTATCCCTGATGTTGTAACAAATTAGAGCCGCTGAGAAGAGAATTTCAAATGCTAGAGTGAGCGAAAACCCCTTGTAAATGATAATGACATATGAGAGTTTGTTAAAGAAGACATCCCGCGGTAATAATATGGATTCATACTCCGTACCTGAAATATTTATAGACCCGCCAGTTTTAAAGTTCATTTTAGATGTCACTTTCGAGGTTGGCAGAAATCTCATTGCAGGTTTACTAAACTCAAAGTTCAACTTGACTAAATAACTGTGTAGACGCGCGGAGCTTAAAAAATATTTAATCACCAAGGAACGTTCAGTATCCGGTTAGTCACAACTAGAGTCTTAAAATGATCAAAGTTTAAGCCTGTTCATTGAATGACCTCAAGATATTATGAAAAAACTCCTCTGTTGAAGAGATCATTCAATAATGGCCAAGATGGTCTTCAATTCTATGTCAAGTACGAAGCTTTACAACCAGGTGGAAGCTTCAAGTCGAGGGGAATAAGCCATTTGATCTCCAAAAAGTTGCTGAAGGCAAGAGAAGAAGGGACAGAAAAAGTGGCAGTCTTTTCAAGCTCTGGTGGTAACGCCGGTCTAGCTGCTGCTGTTGCTTGTAGATTGATGGAACTAGATTGCACTGTTGTGGTACCAATTACCACCAAAGCGCGAATGGTGAGTAAAATTAGAAACGCAGGGGCAAAAGTTATAGTTCACGGAGACCACTGGGGCCATGCGGACCTATTTCTTAAAGAGTTGATGTCGAAAGAATCCGAACAGGGAACAGAAGTTGTGTATGTTCATCCATTTGACGATGAGATTATTTGGGAAGGGCATTCTACCATTGTAGATGAGATAGTAGAGCAGCTGCAAGAAAAAGGGGTTTCTCTTGATAAACTGAAAGGCATAGTGTGTAGTGTTGGCGGCGGTGGCTTGTTTAGTGGCATAATCAAAGGCTTGGAAAAACATAAACTCGCCAGTGAAGTTCCAGTTTTGGCAGTGGAGACCGAGGGTTGTGATGCACTTTACCGGTCTTTGGCCAGTGGTAGGCCAGTCAAACTCGAAAATCCTGCAAGTGTTGCAACATCCTTGGGATCGCCATATGTTGTGCCATTTGCTATTGAAAGCGCCTTGAGATACGGAAGCGGCTCTGTGGCATTATCCGACATCGAAGTATTAAGAACATGTTTTAAAGTGGCCGATGACCTAGGGCTCATCGTAGAACCCGCTTGTGGAGCATCATTACATTTCTGTTACCATCCGGACGACCTGGCTAACGCTTTGAAAATAGAACTTCATGAAGATGATGTCATTGTTGTAATCGCATGTGGCGGCTCTTGTGTAGCGTATGATGATTTGATCTCAGCTCTTGACTCTTTGTCGCGTTGTTAGTTTGCCCAATTTAGCATTAGAAGTAAACTTGATCATTCCACTGGTGCGAGAGTTGGACACATGTTGGAAGATGTTCGAAAAGCCTAAGTAGTGATGAATGGTTTGAAAGATTTTGCCCATTCTTTTGCTTGCTTATGTTGTATGTCGCAAATGCTATCATACAAATAAAGTTGTATTTAAAATGCTCTACAAGCCACGAATACGTCCTGTCCATCTTATAGAACAAATCAAAATAAAAATTTGGGCTTCTGTCAAATTAGGAGACTTTTGATATGAGTAGTCCGCAAGATATACTCATGTGTACGCAACTGGGCAATTTCGATAATTAATCGTTCAAAACTCTAAACAGACAATAGTGGTGATAATGAATCTCTCCTAAAAGTAGCCTGCGGTGAAATTTATATTAAATTCGATTCAAACTTTTCAGTCCATTCAACGAGAAGTCTTCAGTCATAATTTTGTTCCGATAGTTTTCCAAACTCTCATGATAAGTTTCTGCAGCCTTCTTAATGAAAGACTCGAGCTGGATGGGATAATACACTTCTTAGGATTCGTACTTGTTCTTTGCTCTTATCAAGACCAAACTTGTGAGGATCTTCCCTCTTTTTGCTGTTTCCTTTCAAGGTCTGATTCAAGGTATTTTCTTTGGAAGAAATTGGCGCACGTATTCCCATCCCAAAAGAACTATGGCGTTGCTAATGAATCGTTTTTGAATAACAATGGATTAAATTTAGAAGCAGCTGCATTCCTTTTTTCCACGTTCAGTTTCGACCGCAATATTATGACTACTTTCAGTATAGCTAGTCCATTTGCTTTTGTTAAATAGCTTCCCGAAGTATTGGCTAAGTATTAAAACAGAGTACACAATATGAAACAGGTCCGATTACTGACAGAATGTAAGTCACGCTAACATTAAGTGTAGTAGCTAGAGGATCATAACTATGAGTAGTTTGAGTATTATAACCATAAAGCAGCCTTGGCTCACTAGAAAAAAAGTATGCAAGTCTGTTGCGGAAGATATTGCGAGGCAGCAGCGCCTCATAGCATTTAATTTTTATGCAGCTTGATGTGCTATTTGTTTTGAAGCCCATTCTCACTCGAATCTCATTGCGCTGTACCTAAACTTTCTATTGTATCCATCTAAACAAAATCATTAATAACTACAATATACGCTCAAAGCGTATCCACTTCAAAATAGAGGCTAAAGATGAGAGATCTTTGCGGACAATGATTATTAGCACTACGCAATATTCGAGTAAATTTGATTGGAGTTAAGAACTTGAACGGTATTACACAAAGCTTCTGGTAACAGATGGATCCAGCAACAAATCCCAGTCAATATCAAGCAAAGGAGAGGTATCGGGGATAGGTCCTAGTTGGATTGCCCGTTCCAACTGTTGAATTTCTTGTCGCTTTTTATTCATTGAGTCTTCAAGAAGAAGTTTTGCAGTATTTTGTGCCTCGAAGGCTATATGGGTACCCAGTATTTCCGCAATGCTATCTAGTGTTCCCATCGCCGACGCGACGTGCGCCAAGCTTTGTGGAGTATCAATAGCAAGAAGAACGCAGACATATTGGAATGAGGTGCTTAAAACATTCCACCATGACTGGTCAATTTTCACAAGCTCCAACGCTGCAGATAGCGCTGCATTGCCAATGCTGATGATCTGCGAAACAACACTCTTATCAAGAACATGATTGAGCGGCCGAAGCCTTCGATAGAAAGAAAGGCAGATGTCTGATTTAGTTAATGACAAGAAGGGGTGTACATCTGGCGATTCATAAACAGACTTCAAGGCCTGGAGAAGTTCCCGAGTTTTAGTTGCCTCATCTTGATCAGAGTTTTCTTTTGGGATCAGCTGTGCCAATCTTGCCAAATCGACTGTAAAATTATTGTCTTTTGGATTGACGAGCTCGCAAGTTATCTCACTTAGCACAACGCTTGATTGCCCGTAGTCATATGAAAGAATAGCATTGATTGACCATGCACACCAGAATAAGCTTCTCGCTCGCTCGCAAAACTCCGTAGCCCTATTAAGCGGTATTTTTCTTATTGTAGATAAACCACTCCTGTCTATTTCGTGGTGAAGAGCTATGGCTTCGGCAAGATGTATTGTTACACAGCTGGTGAGCCATGCGATATGGGGCCGCGCAGTGGCTCGCAGGTAAATGGTTCGCAGAACCCAGGCGGAGACCTGCTCCACAGAGGGAGCGCGACTGAAGGCTGGATCATCTAGTATGCCTTTCGCAAATTGAACCACCTCCAGCTCTCGGGGATGGCCAAGTTTCCCGGAGAAAAACGATCCCAAGGCTATAACTCCTGCGACGACAGCTTCATAGTCGGAAAATTTTTCTTCACCTCCCCAGTACTTTTCAGCACTTCTCTCCAATTCTTCTGGATCCACAATATCAAATATTGGGTGCACAACCAAGATGTATTTTTTCAGGAGTCGGCAGTACTCTCTTTTGGAGACTAAATCTGATATACGGCCATGAGTATTTGCATTTTCTTCTGGTCTGATCCCGCAATGCCAAGCAAAAGAATGCAGACGTGGCGGGTCCGCAGATAAGAATTCGAGACCAAGACTACGGGGAAAAGCGATCGCTGAATGCTGGATCATGTCTCCATCTGTAACATCTTGGGTGTCAATACTATCTGATATACTCCTACTGTTGTTTGAAGTAACACTCGAATACTTTGGGTCATTTTTATCCGCACGAATCTTGTTAGGTACTCGCTGTATTTTTGAGCGTACCAATTGTTCCTTTTCCTCGGTATACTGGCACTCATACCCATAGGCTACGCACATTCCACAAGGTGACTTGCCATCACACTTTCTTTTACGCTCGCGGCACGGCAGACATGCTTTTCTGACTCTTTGGCGCTTATATGGCTGATAGCTAGGCTCAGGCGACTTCATAGTCGATTTCAATCTGCTCACTGTGCTATGCGGCTCGAAGCCCATTCTCTTTCGGCCTCGTGGCAAAATCCTCTCCCCCGGATCTTCCGCTGTACTCATCTCAATAGAAGAGTCGTGCAAAAAAAAGTGACACCGGTCCATCGTAGATGACGATATAATACGGACCGACGGCTTCACTTGGCCTCTTGTTCTGCACAGGTGCGACTGGCACAGTCTCCAGCAGGGAGTATTGAGTTTCAACCACAAAAGCATAGCACTTAGGCAGCTATGTACTTTGCCCACCACAGTGCCTTACACTGAATAGACTCTACAAGAGATATTATACCTCAGTTATGATGAATAAGGTTGCTCAGTGCGACGGATGCTCTTTGACAGCCGAGACAACCACATTAAAATAAAAACAGTACATATAGAGGGTTTCAACCTCAAATTCCTTGATGATACATTAGTAGAAAGATGAAATTTTATTCTCTACGAAGTCCCATAACTTTAAATCAGTTCCATTTGTTAAACCCAGCTTAACATCATCTCTTGGATCATGGATCTCCCCAAAAGGAAAAATATAAGCACCTTGGTCTTTTGTGGTTAGTTTTGGATTGAGAGCCGCATACAATTCTGTGTATGCCCCATAAGAACCATCGTAAAAAAAATGAGAAGCAGCAAATTTCATCATTTTACCCCAGTCTCTTACTAGCTCTGTCTTCAAAATCCCTGGGAAACAAGATACAGATACACAGCCGATTTCTTGAACTTTTTCTTTGTGTTTGCTTGCCCACGCTTTGGCTTGAAAAATATTCGCCGCCTTCGACTGACCGTATAGAGTTTGATAGCCCGGTCTTTCTCCAATTGGAACTCCTTCGAACGTTGGATTTTCCCAATGTATGCCGTACTCCGGAAACCCAGAAAAATGTGCACCAGAACTTACCCAAACAATTCTCTTTAAGGGGTCGTCTTTGACCAAGAAAAGCGGATCCAAGAAATGCTGCAGCAGTTGTGGGCCGAGTACGTTAACTGAAAACATCGCTTCATATCCTTGCTTGGAAGTGCCCAGGCTATTTGGTGCCATCAATCCCGCATTGTGAATAATAATACTCAAGGGCTTATCGCCTAGTGCACTTTTGATTGCTTCCCCAGCCTGTTTGACTGTAGTCAAGTCCAGGAAATCGCAACCGCTTACTACCGTAATGGATCCCTTGGAACTTGGGATTTCTTTCTTGATAGTTGCCGATGCTTCCAGGCCCTTAGCTTCGGTTCTCACCACTGCGATCACATTGCAGTTTTTCTCGTAAAGCAGCTTGGTGACATAGAACCCAATACCCGCATTTGCACCAGTGACGATTGCATTTTTATCAGTTAAATCGGGGTACTCTCCCGGCAGATATTTAGGTTTATTTGGTCTAAATGCGCGGTACAGCTCAGTAAGCGCTCTCATGCGGCTAAACGGAGGAGCAGGCGCGGTCATCAGGTGTTGAAAATAGGACTATATCTGATCTATGGATAATCAGATTATTACATTTGATATTTTTAATGGAGCAAATTGAAAGTTCAATGGATAGGCATCGAAGTGTCCGCTATGCTTTTATAAGTGTGCCAGTGCTGACCGACCCTTAGATTTGAAGTAGCGGCTGCGGCCCTTAAAAGGATGAGAGTGCCACTCCGCCGTGGAAATTGGTCGCGCCCATTTTCATATCCGCGGAAATTGGTCGCGCCCATTTTCATATCCGCGGCGTCGTCGTGATGTGGCTGATCTATAAAAAAATCGACTGCGCTAGTAGGAATGTTGATTCAGTGTTAACATGCTTGCGTCAATCAAAACCATCAACGCTTATTTTCTTCAAGTACTCTTTGGTAGAAACAAGACCACAAGACGTATCATATGCGCGAAAAGGTATTTAGATTCCATCTAGCGTGTTTCTGCATACCACACTGTAGTCCTTTCACTATCCTTCTCAGCTGCTGTAACCTCAGAAACGCAGACGTCTGGGAAATCATTTAGTGCTAGCGTGCCATATCACAAATACAACGGTCCAACTATATGGCATTTTGGGAAAAGATTTAAAATGGTAAATCAATGAATATGTGAAAATATATGAACTTCAAGTACAAGTATCTATATAAGTAGGCAGCTATATTTCAGTTAATTTTGTGGTAATCAAAGTAGTTGAGATACAAAACTTGAAAGCTCGATTGAGAAAAGCGGAGGCTGCTCGATCGCAAGGCCATGTGGTTTATTTGACGGGCCAAGGCTGTTTCAGCTCATTCAGTGAAAAACGAAGAAATTTTATTCTCTACGAAGTCCCATAACTTTAAATCAGTTCCATTTGTTAAACCCAGCTTAACATCATCTCTTGGATCATGGATCTCCCCAAAAGGAAAAATATAAGCACCTTGGTCTTTTGTGGTTAGTTTTGGATTAAGAGCCGCATACAATTCAGTATACGCCCCATAAATGGCTTCATAAAAGAAATGGGAAGAGATAAATTTCATCACATATCCCCAATCTCTTAGGAGTTCTGTTTTTAAAATCCCTGGGAAACAAGA